>JAHWFP010167469.1:9017-29931 GCA_023313725.1 Lithobius niger | reverse complement strand
GTAATCAGCTGTGCTGGTATGGAGCGCCAATACTTTCTAAGTTTATTGTTGACCGCAAAACGAAGCCTCATCCAAAAATGACCAATTTTGACATTCCAATTACATTATTTTAATGTTTCTGAAGTTATTTAGCAAAAACTTACAGTAAAAGGGCACGTTAGAATAGCAAGTTTTCTAAGGAAGGCACACAACTGGATATTTTTCATTAAAATGAGGCGCAGTATTTAAATTCTAAAAAATGTCGACCGTCTTTTAAGGGCGTGAAAATGTTATGAATAATAAAAAATAAAAATAAACAAGTGGCTAAAGCGACTACGTAGTCGTAACTGGTCTTCTGTTCACTTCGGCCACTTTCCATAATGTTGAGACGTGTCTCTCTACCACGCACTGGAACAGCGATTTCTATTGAACAGTGCGAGTCAAAATTCCCTTGCACCTCACCAAAAGCTCTACAGCATTGGATTTACCCACCTGACTCATATTACTTTGCTTTGTTCGTAATATGGGGGCCACCTCATGAGCTTGTGTTGGGGGCCCTGTCCCCCTCAACCCCCCGATATAAAATTTAACTTTGTTCCTGTGAGAAATAGTTGTTGGGGGGGGGGGATTGAGGCTTAATGGCGCGTCGACAACGTGGTCATTAGCGCCAACCTCAGTCACATTGCATTGGTCCGGGGTAGTTGTTTGGTTCCAATGGGGGAAATATACGCATGATCCAGCCAATATGATCGCTGAAAACGGCGTGCTAATTGGATAAACGGGATGCATTTTATTACATCTTCAATGTAGTCCCATCACCCACATGAGGGCTGCCCTGCACGGTGCAGATTGTCCGGTGCACCCATCAAAGGACCTTTGGGGGAGGGGGGGGGCGGTCTGCATGGGGCAAATGACTAACATCCTTGGGTTGAACAGTTGATTCCTGACACCTCCCATGAATAAAAGACCGCAGGCACTATCACCTACGCCTGAGATGGGGGGGGGGCGGGGGGGGGGAGGTTGGTAAAATAGCTTAGTTCTTGAACATTTCCAATCAACTGCCGAACTCAGGGATTTTTTTTCTGTTTAGTTTAAGGAACGAAGAGAAACCTTGTAACTGGGGGTTGAGGGGGGGCGTGGCGTCCCAATCCTAGCTCATGCAATGCCCCCATCTTGGTCGGTCCTATGCGCCAGGAGTGTAATCTCATTGATGTAGGACCTATGCTGGGTGGACCGGACAATTTCCTGCTCCGTTCAGGGAAGCCCTCACGTGGACGTGGGGCTACATTGAAGATACAATAAAACGCATCCCGTTTATCAAATTAGCATTTCGTTTGCGGCGATCACCTTGGCTGCGCCATGCGCATATTTCCCCAATTGGAATCAAACGTCCATTTCTCACGAGAACAAAGTTGAATTTCATATCTGGGTTTGATGGGAGCAGGGAGTTCCAACGCAAGCTCATGGGGTGGCCCCCATCTTAGGGACAAAACAAAGTCCCACGAGTCAGGTGGGTAATTCCAATGCTGTAGGGCTTGTGGCGCAAGGGACTTTTGGCTCACCCTGTTTAATCTAAAACACAATTGCCGGTTTAAAATGTGTTAGCTCTTACGCCTAGTTTTAGATTTTACGCGTAATTGTCAGCTTTTAGGCCTAATTTTTAGCTGCCATTTTAATTTCATACGTATCAGCTAACGGACAATAGGGTTCGAGAGTAGGCTTAAGCCCTCTCCAGACAGAAGCAAATTTTGTGCGAAGTAATCCGTAACTACGTGCCTACAAGGTCAAAATTGAAGCAATCGTTTGGTTGGTGTTGTGTTTAAGGACCAATGTTGAAGTCTTTTTTACACCATACTGCGACGCCATGCAGCCGCGAGCAGCCACTCTGGTTAGGGCTTTATTCACGTATGCACAACGGTGCGGAAACTTGACGTTGCCGTGGCAACGTGATTTAAGTCTTAATTTCCAGCTTTTAGGCCTAATTTTTTTACCTGTCGCTTTAATTTCGTAAGTAGCTGCTAATGGAGAATTTGGTTCGAGAGTAGGTCTAGTTTTCCATGCACACGGTGTCGAGATTATTTTAAAGAAATCTGCTGTGTGTCGTTTTTAAAATCCTTCTGTTTTTACGGTTGCGTGTCTTCCAGTAGTGGGCAAATGCGACGATCAAATGTTATTACTTCATTGATTTACATCGATAAAGCCTGTTAGCTATAAGGTAGCAACGATGTTTTAATTTGCCGTGTTTTTAAACTAATTTTTGGACGCAAAGACAAACGGTGAAGACTGTGTGTCTCTATCTGGTACCGTTCCGGAGTGATATCAGGGCCAAAACCAAGTTTGTGGTCCGAACCATGATCACCAAAGCTATACCTGTTTTTATGTGATTTTTCTTAATTAAATAAATTCTTTTAACCTAAAGTTTTTAATTGCAAGTCTTTAAGACAGTGGCGCTCTTATTCCAATTAAAATCTCATTAAACAAGAACAATATCGGTTATCTCTTCAGTTTATTGATTATGTATTAATGTATAAGTAGTAACGTGTAGTATGATACGAAATACGTTATTAAACGTATTTTAAAGTGTTTCCGTAAAGCAGGACACATTTTTTACAGTTGGAACGTTTGTATTTAAGTCATTAACAGTAAATAAGGCGGACCCGGTCCTTGCAATACTGTTGAAAAGCCCATGTTTGAAAACATAATTTAAGTGAAAAGTAATTCAGAATAAAGTTGTATTGATAAATAATCCTAGTTTACTTTTGGCTCTTCGAACAATCGTCGACACAGTGCGAAAATTACAGCTGACTTGTTCAGCAAACCTGTCGGCTGAGTTGCTATGTGGATGGTTGGCATTAAATTTCGTTGGACTCCGTTGTCTGGCTCCAGCAGTTCGTCGCATATCAAACTACGCTTATTTCGAACGTTAATAGACAGGAACATTTGCAGTTTACTCCCTTTAAGCATTGTTGGCCTACTGCGAGTTTTGATACAGATTGCCCTCCGCTACCGCTATTTCTTGCAACAATGGAAGTTCTCGTCCTCTTTACAGCAGCAGGCCGGAGCAGCACATCTATTGTTGTGTTTGTCCATTTATTTTTGAGCGGTACTGTACGTACTGAACCTAGGACCACACAGCGTCATCCATCATACCTTGGTGATACTACGCTGATCTTCGCCACGACACAGTATCACAAATTCACTGCAAAACTACCCTTGCAGCCTTGCAGACGTTAGGCTGCAGTTAAACAAATGAACAAATGATAACCATAAATCAGTCCAACGGTCTGGCTACCCAAGAGCCTCATGCGCTTCTTAAGGCGAAACATGCGATTCGTATCCAGTCGACCTTAGCTTGAAGAAAGCATCCCCTTTCTGGCGTGCACGTAACCTGCCAATGAGCCAGGAGGCGAGGCACGCGATTTGTAGCCCAGTCGGCCTTGGCTTGAAGAAGCCATTCCCTTTCCGGCACGCGATTGTACTGTTATTGAGCCAGGTGGTTAGGCCTGCGTTTTGTACACAGTCGGCCTTGGCTTGAAAAAGCTATCGCCTTTCTGGCATGCACCTAAACAGGCAATGAGCCAGGAAGCGAGACACGGGATTTCTTCCCCAGTCGGCCTTGGCTTGAAGCAGCCTTATCCATCCACGCTGCAAGTAGCAAGCGAGTTGCTGCATGCTTGAACTAAAATGCTTGGTAGTTTTATCATTCATACTCCTTGTGCCGCTCTTGGTATAGATTACTTTTTTATTCAAGTAAATTTTGCAGACTTTACATGGGTTTCCTTGTTTCAAAAATTTTAAGAATTTTTACTGAAAACCCATCTCCTTACCCGCTATACGTGTGATGCTTTGAAACACATGTCGCCTATAATTTTTGGCTAATATAAAAGACTTCGTGCAAGTCGAAGTCGTACCTAGAAACTATTCGTTTTTACCGCTATTACGCTGGACTATTGCTGAGTAGACCACCAGCTAATAGCACACTATTGATCGAACGTTGATGTTTTACAAATGAAAACGTGGAAACATTTTTGACCCTTTTGTTATCAATATATGTTGTTTAAATAGGCCTAATTTACCATTAATCTTTTCGTAGCTTTACGTAATTTCATTTAAATGTAAGGCTAATAGGTAGTTTGTATTTGAAATTTCCAAAATGCAACTCCAACAGTCGTCCCTTAGCGAGCTGCACGTGCCTCATTCTTGAATGACGGCTGGTAGCATTGCCAGCCGTAATCCTGCTGACAACACTACTGGACCACGCGCCTTCTACGTGGCGCAACAATTGTGGACCATCCGCACAGCAGGAAGATGCGGTATTCTGAAACTAACAACCAACTTCAAAAAATTCGTTTCAACAATGGTCCAAAGGGTTTTTTTTCGCTTTTTTCGAAGGGAAAAATGTTACCTAGAACTACGAAAATAAGCCTAGGCGAAATCCGGTTTAATTTCCTGACTTTTGACACCTTCCTCATATTTTTAGCCCTCCTACTTCAAGAGGAGAAGAGGTACATATATATATATATATATATATATATATACATACCGACCGTAAGTTTTTAATGATTAAGATCAGTAGATTGTCTTCTATTTGTAATTTAGGTTGGCTGTTAGCGATCTTAGGGTCCTTGCCAGACCTGTTGCTATCGTGACAAATTATTATTATTATTATTATATTAGTCGTTTTCGAACTTTTAAACTTGCTTTTTAGTGCATTTTGAAGTGGATCTGCTGGAGGAGCCACTCGAAAATCCTGCTACGGAAGCTGTTAAGTGACATCACACAAATTGCAAAACGAAACTAAAAACGATACCTGATCCATTTTACCTACTGAAGCTATAGAGAATTAGGGCTCGTTTACGCACCGAGACCTTCTCTCTCGCCGAAAGCTATTTGCTAGGCAACCGTTACTTATTTACGATTAATTTCCCGGTTCTATTAAATGATTGCGGTAATAGACAACAAATTTAATGTATTATAAATAACAACACGGACAAAGAACAAAGTACCACAGTCATGTTAAACATTGCTACAACTTTGTTGTCATTTCACGGTATTTCCAAAATTTGCTATTCTCGCTGAAAAAAACAGCTGCTAGCAGTGATCAAACGACGGTAGAATAAATAGCTACTCGCAGCATGAATTCAAAATCCAACATGGCGTCCATTTCGGAGTTATCAACTCGAACACAAACCTTCGAATGCCGGTATTCAGGAATCTGTCCGTCGTCGTGTACTGCAGTAAAAATTGTTTTCTTGTTGTCATAAATCGACGCCGTCATGTTGCAAGCATCGTACGTCGTGTCGCGAGGCACGAGGAGAAAATTTGCGTCCGCGTTGTTGCCATGGTTACTACGTATAGACAACTTGAAAGCCGCATTCTCCGATAAAGGCGAGAAACAGCCAGCAGATTTAGTATTGACCAAGCAAAAGCTAGTAAGCGAGAAAATTGTCCTTGCGTAAACGCGCCCTCAGTGTGGAAGATAAGATAAAAATAAGAGTGGGTTTATGCAATGACAATTTTCACGCTGACTAGCTTTTACTTGGTCAATACTAAATCTGCTGGCTGCTTCTCGCCTTTGTCGAAGAATGCGGCTTTCGAGTTGTCTATACGTTGTAACCATGGCAACAACGTGGACGCAAATCTTCTCCTCGCGCCTCGTGACACGACGAACGATGCGTGCAACATGACAGCGTGAATTTATGACAAGAAAACAATTTTTATTTTAGTACAAGACGATGGACTGATTTCTGATTGTCGACATTCGATTTTTTGTGTTCGATTCGATAACCCCGAAATATACGCCATGTTGGACTTTGAATTCTCGCTGCGAGTATAGCTATTTGTTCTACCGCCGTCTGATCACTTCTAGAAGCTGTTCTTTGAGCAAGCATTGCAAATATTGGACGTATCGTGAAATGACAGCAATGCTGTAGCAATGTTTAAAATTACTGTTGCACATTATTCTTTATCCGTTTTCTTATTTATAATACAATTTGTTATCTATTACCGCATTCATTTAGTAGAAACGGGAAACTAATCGCAAATAAATAACAGTTGACTAGCAAATAACGATCGGCGAGCGAGAAGGTCTCGTGCGTAAACGCGCCCTAACGCAGATGGACTTTTGGGTCAAATGCGTTGAATATTGAGTCTATATATTAACACTGCCAGTGTTAGTAAGGGTCGACCTAGGACCTCTGTGTTAAACTTTCAACTTTGAGAGCTCATAACTCCGTCAAAATTGAAAAAAATTTTAACCAAATCTGAAATCTAGCCTTGACTAGTCAAGGCCTGTCTACAGTCCAAAAATTGTGAAATTCAGTCCAGCCAAACCCGAGATACAGAGAGGGGCCAAATAGACAACTTCTTGTTCTTGCTCTTAGTCTTGTTCTTGGTCTTTGTCTTGGTCTTTGTCTTGGTCTTGTTCTTGGTCTTGTTCTGGGGATGTACCTTTCGTCTGTCCTCTCTACAGGTCAAACTATTTGTCCTGTAAAGCTGGTTCTTATCTCATTTTACAGGTATCGCTCCGTAGATGTGCCCTTTCCATAAGGGCTTTTCTAGTTGGTCAAGTGGTTCAGAGGTTACGGATTGATTGTTTTACATTGTTTTAAACATTGTTATTATGCAACAAAGCCATTTAGCAAACGCCAGCTGCAAGACATAGACTGAAGATTAAAGGATTTGTTTCTATTGTTAACATTAGAGATAGCCAGGTTAGTAATTCCATAGCTATTTACCGAGCTTAAAGGCGGCGCAACAAAACAAACACCAAATTAATTATAAAGGTGTCACACATACCCAACCCCTCATCCACCAACACACCTATTTATTACAATTCTCAGAGTAACACGGATTAATAAACAAAAACGTATCGTTAAAAGTTAAAAGTAAGAGTCTAAAAGTCAAAACCTGTAAGGAACACGGACAAGCTTAAGGGTCTAGGTGTCAAATTTGGCCAGTAAGACGCTGCTAAGCATTAGACCCTTACTACCCGGCGATCATGTTAATGACTTAGTACGGAAAATTGGAAATTAGCCAACAGCGAAAATCATACACTAGAAATAACGTAGTTTAGTATGCCACCTTTATGAACTTACGTTAAATCGGAGTGGCATGACCCGGATTCGAACCGGCCACCCAGTTCGCCCTAGATCACTTGCATAGCGCCTTAATCTCTCCGTTGCACTCCGATGAAACGTAAGTGCATAAAGGTGGCTTACTGAACTAGGTTATTTCTAGTGTACGATTTTCGCTGTTGGCTAATTTCCAATGACTTAGTAACTCAGACAGAATGGGTGTACACGCTTACGCTTGTAGCAGGTTATCTTGCTTGGAATCGCTGCCATGTTATCAAACCGAAAAAAATGTCAACCTGAAGCAAAGTAGGAAACCCACACCCCCAATATTATTGGATCATATCATGGGTCTTTATAGAACGATTTCAGACAGCTGTTCGTAAAAAACCGGGAAGTAAGGGTCTAATGCTTAGCACCGTCTTACTGGCCAAATTTGACACCTAGACCCTTACAGTCAAAGCTTGTCCGTGTTCCTTACAGGTTTTGAATTTAGACCCTTACTTTTAACTTTTAACGATACGTTTTTGTTTATTAATATATATATATACATATATTTCGCTTAGGAGCAGACTTGGCTCAGGAGCAGACTTAATGATGTGAGCAGATTGATGAGGCATTATTAGGGAGGATTAAACAAACGAAGCTTCAACAATCAGCAAGAGGGCGAGCGGGCTCATTCTTGCCACGGTAGCAAAGAAAAAGGGCGAGCGGCCGACAATGAGAACGGACATGCGCTCTAACAATTACAAACAAACATTATTACTTCAATAATGCTGACTATTACAGCCGAGTTGAATCAGCGGGAATCAGCTGAACGAACAATTAGTATCTAGACACACGCTAGTGTGTTGCTGCCAAGTAGACGTTTTATTGTTGTTGGAGCTTAATTGTCAGAGCGTAATTGTTAGAGTGTTATTGTTGTCACATGGCGGCTCACTAGCAGACTGTGTCTTTTAACTGAAACCAACTTATACGTGATTTCAGCATACTGGTGTAAATTCCCGATGCGGTAAAAATCTTTGCAAATCGTTTGAGTCAGGTGTCTTGGGTCCAGTAACAAAGAAAACGTCAACACGAAAATGTGGGAACGTGTCCTTCATGGAGAAAAAGTATCCTCAATAACGTTGATTTGTGTTACTGGTGACTAGTAACTACTAACTAGTAACTAGTCCGCAGGCTCCCATGTTAATTCTCATAGGGTATAACGACACGTCTACAGCTCATTAGAGAAATTTGTCAGATCTAAATTGCGGCAGACAGGTAAAGCGTCATATGGGTAAGTGCCTTTTTCTAAAATGGGGGTTGCAGCTAGAAGCACGTGGCCCTGAAGTGCCTCGTAAGTGCCAAATTTTTGTTGTAACCATTGTTTGTATTGTCATTCAACAGTAGATTATAACATGCTTAATTGTTGCACGCTTATCGTTTCTGTACTTATATTGTCAGAATGCACTGTTTTTGCAAATAGGTGGTTCACTAAGAGACAGAATATCTTTATTTTTTATTGCAAAGGTTTGGTCTTTTTTTTTACGGTACACGAATCCAAACTGAATTATCTGCCACACCACGACAAAAGGGACAATTTTGATGGAAGGAAGATTAAGAAACAAAATGCACATCGTCAGCACAGGTGGAAACGTGTTCTTTATGGAGAAAAAGTGTCCTCAGTAACGTGACGCGGGCATTTTATTTATGTAGACTTACTGTTCTTGCAGTCTAGTGTGAGTGGCGAGTAATTTTAAGCAGCTGGCGAGTTGATTAGTTTTAGTAATCTTCGTCTGCCACCAGAATATTAGAACTGTATGAACATTTACCATTCCGTGAGGTTGTAGTATGTGTTCATGATTGAATAATTAACGTTAACCTCGGGAGAGACAGGTGGAAGGGGGATGCGCTGATTGAGTGAGCGAAGCGAACGAAAATCAGATTTTGTTAGCCAGGGCGCTCAAAAATCGGATTAAATAGACTTAAGCATGCCAAACATGGGCATACAATACGCCAAACCATGTCCATTTGGCTGGTGTAACGGCTAATTGGGCAATAGCAAACGTAAGAATTATGAACTAGAAAATTTACAAACACTCCAGACAAAAAAGGTAGAGGTGACTATTAGACAGTGGAATTCTTTGTATGCACAGGCCTATGAAATATGTGATATCCACCCAAAACCAAAACTGGTATAAGAGCAGCCGCCAAGTTTCCAAGAAGAGTCAGCCTTTCAAAGTAGTGATATCATTCAACCAGGGAAAGGCCGCCAAGGTTAATCCTATTAGCCAAGTTAATCGCACCGAATATTACTTTGGACGTTAAATGAAAACTTGAAGATTGCTACCGCTAGTAGCAATCTTCGAGTTTTCATTTAACTTTCGAAATATTAGTAGGTGCGATTAACTTGGCTAATAGGATTAACCTTGGCGGCCTTTCCCTGGTTGAATGATATCACTACTTTAAAAGGTCGACTCTTCTTGGAAACTTGGCGGCTGCTCTTATACCAAGTTTTGGTTTTGGGTGGATAACATTGATGAGTAACTTATTAAGACATTTAATGAAAATGTTTAATGAAAATTGCTAATAAATTTAGTGAAAATTTTGCTAACCAGGCAGCAAAACTAAAAGACAAATATAAAAGGGTGCCTAATCAGACCAAACATAATGCTATTCGTCTCTCAAACTCTTTAACTATCCCATTTGCATAAGAATTAGATGTTAATTTAATAGTTAAAAACTTAAAAAATAAAAAATAAATAAACTGGTACTGATGGATTTAAAACGGAACACACTCTGAAGGTTTATAATGTTGCAAAATTTGTCTGCCCTTTACTTAATATAATTATTGAAAGTGAAATTTGGCCTACAAAATAATAACTAGACCTATTTATAAAAAAGGAGATAAGACTAATGTTGACAATTATCGCCTATTGCCATTCAGCCAGTTATAAATAAAATACTGGAAAAATACTTTGCTAATGCTATTCAAAGATTTTTATTTAGGTTCAATATCCTATGTGCAAATCAGTTTGGTTTTCAACAAAAAAAAAGAACTACTGATGCATTAAATAATTTAAATGAAAAAATCCTAAAAGCATTAAATGAAAGGAAATTCGTCGGCTCTGTTCTTATCGACTTACAAAAAGCTTTTGACACCATTGACAGAAATATTCTTATCAATAAAATGGAAAATATTGGAATCCGAGGAAAAGTTTTAAATATTTTGAAGAACTACTTAAATGACAGTTTAGTTATGTGAAAATCATTACAAATTAAGTGATGGAGTCAAATGCACTTCAGGTGTGCCTCAAGGTTCCATTCTTGGTCCTATTCTCTTTAAATCTATATACACGATATCAACGACATTTTTTATGAGGAATGTCTAATTTTGTTTGCTGATGATATTTTTCTTTTTTCAATTCGTGAAGATTTCATCACAATGAAATAAAACGTTACAAATAAGATTTGATAAAATTTCTCACTAGTGTCGCAGAAATAATGTAACAGCTTTATTTACATTCGTGTAACAAACACCATTATTATTTTATCTTCTACACGAACAAAAATAATTTAGTTTGCTTTTTCTTTTTTGTCTACTGCATTGCTGTTTCAGTTGAAGCTTTAGGTTGAACACAATCTGGTCACGGGTAAGTGAGCGTGTTCGCGGAGGAAGAAGGACAAACACTGAAGTTTTTCTTTAAAAACATCTTTGATTGCTCTACTGTGAAAGTCAAGTTCAACATCAACAAAATTTACTTCAAATTAGCTTAATTTCACACTACAAACTCCACAAGAGTCTTCCAAATTATCGACTTATGTGCTGACATGTAACCAGAGGAAAGAAATGTATTTAAAACGCCTGAAGAAGCGAAAGTCACGTCTATAGTCGAAAATTTGCAAGACTGTGGTGGAGTCGGTAGTGTGATAATGAGTGAATATGAGATAGTTTTTCTTTTCTTTAAGATGCATTTAATGAAACAAATGCGAAATATAAAATAAGCATTGTTGGTTGCATGAAGCTGTTGGCTTCGTATGCAAATGAATTTCTTGCACATTCTAGTATAGCAAAGTTCTATTGTAAAATCAGCTGTTTGCTATAGTGTTTTATTTTTAACTGGTCTGTAGGAACCGACAGATGGCTGTTTTCAGGATACTATAATAATAATAGAACATTTTGTTTGCAAAGCAAAACAGGTCAGGCAAGGATCACTATAGTATCACTTACTGCCAGCGTAAATTACATAAAACCCAATAAAATTTCACTAACAGTGCATAAAAAGAAAACGAAGCTGGGCATCAGTTAGTTGATCTATATAAAAATAGGCGTCAAATCCTCTAAATTCAACAAATATCTGAGGACACCAATAGACCCCGCCCCGTAACAGTATCAATATTTTAGGGAGTTCCATGCAGGACCAGTACCCTTACAGCGAAAAAATGTCTCTTACAATTTAGCCTTGATGGTTGTGTAACTAATTTAAGACTGTGGCCCCGTATCCTGTGCCCAGGAAAAAAATAAAAAAAGTGGGGGGGGGGGGGGGGGGGGGGGGGGGGGGGTAACTCCAAGAGGCAATGAACAGCCTTGAATACCATGATAAAGTCTGCTTTTAACCAGCGAAGTTCCTGGGAATCGATTTTTAAGGTTCTTAATCGTTGGGAATAGTTTAACGTTTCGCATGCCCGGCAACCTTTTGGTTTACCGCCTCTGCTTTAGAGTCTACTTTAGTTTCTACTTTAGTTTCTACTTTAGTTTCTACTTTAAATTGTTTCGTCTTTACATAAATGCAAATGTTCCCAAGTAAAGGCATATGAAATTAAATTAATATTTTCCCAATACTAACTCCCATCTCTGTCGCAAAATGTGCACATAGTCGAATATTTGCAAGTGTAAGACTGTGGTGGAGTCTATAGTGTGAAAATAAGAGAATTTGAGCTAAATTTTGTTAATGTTGAACTTGACTTTCACAGTAGAGAATCAACGATGTTTTTAAAGAAAAACTACAAGTTTTGTACTCCTTCCGCGAACAAGAACACTAGGCGTGAATCCAGAGGAGGGCGGTGGGAGCGATCGCCCCTCCTAAAACCGAATCAGACATGCGAGCTGATAATGTAATATTGTTTAAAGTCATCTTCACTGCTACGTAAATTTCAGTATTACTATCTACATCATTAAGGACGTATGATGTGCGTGTGTGTTTGTGCGTCTACTCCTCTGGAACCAAAACACCTACAAAGATGGGAGTAGGACCAAACGAAAGATAATTAAATTGCGCTCAGCGTAGGCCTATTTTCATCGCTGTACCTTGATATTATGACCCTCAAATACGCGAAAGAACCTGAAAAAATAATATCAAAGTTTTTTTAAAATCCTCTTGATGTTTGTTCATGACGTCATAGTTTGTTCATGAAAATCTCCTCGAGCAAAAAGAGAAGATCTGGGAAAGGATGCACGGGAAAAATAACCTAAAAGGACGACGTATTTTGCAACATACAACATATAGATCTTAAAATTGGTTTTATATTAACTGACTTGCTGCATGGAAAAATCAAAACAATAGATTTGGTTTTAAAACGGTGTCAAACATTCGTGTTTCTGAAGAACGGAGGTGCGTGGATTGAACGAGCAAAGTGAGCGATTTCCACGTAAACTAAAACTTTTCAGTGTGTGTTTCGCTTTGCTCTATCAATCTTTCATCTCTCACCTTCGCAGGGGATTACTTCTGGAGGAGAAAACGTACAAAAGTGCAAACAAACAAATCGTATGTTTGGAATGATTTAGGTGAAATGTCGATATGCTGAGGAATGTGACGAACGAACTATGAGCAACATTTGAAATTAGTTTGCGTCGACATAATCAGTACATCGAAATAATCAGTACAATAATCAGTACATAAAAAATTACATTATCGTCTTGATGCTATTAGTTACGCACTGAGATGATCTGGAGAAGGATGCACGCAAAAATAACCTAAACGGACGACGTATTTTGCAACGTAACACATATAGATATTAAAATTGGTTTTGTATTAACTGACTTGATGCATGGAAACCTGGTTTTAAAAGGGTGCCAAACATTCGTGTTTCTGAAGCCCGGTGGTGCGTGGATTGAGCGAGCAGAGCGAGCAATTTCCGTCTCGCTTTGCTCTCTCTCAATCTCACCTTCATAGGAGATGACTTCTGGAGGAGAAGACGTACAAATGTGCAAACAAACAAACCTTTTTTTTAATGATGTAGATGAAATGCAGGCGCGCTTAGGAATGTGATGGACGAACTGTGAGCAATAATTACAATTAGTTCGCGTCGAAATAATCAGCACATTATTTTGTGATGCTCTTGGAATTAAAGAAATTACTAGAAGCATGGATCGACGCGCACGTAGCTATCGGATGGCCAGACTGTTCGAATGATTTATGGTTATCATTTGTTTATGCAGCGTAGCCTTACGAAAAACGCGTACTGCACTGTAACCATTTGCTTGATCGTTTTAGGTGTGGAATGTCTGTCAGCAGTACAAGAGTTGCATCATGAAAGCTCCTCGAGCGTAGTGAGACGACGCGGAATGAGCGAGCAAAGCGAACGACACCGCTAGTCTAAATCATTAAGGACGTATGATGTGCGTGCGTGCGCGCGTGTGTGTGTGTGTGTGTGTGTTTGTACTTCAACTCCTCTGGAACCAAAGCACCTGCAAACATGGAGGTAGGGCCAAACGAAAGATAATTAAATTGCGCTTCGGATAGCCCTATTTTCATCACTGTAACTTGATACTATGACCCTGAAATACGCGTAAGAACCTGATAAAATAACATCAAAGTTTTTTTAAACCCTCGTGATGTTTGTTTATGACGTCATAGTTTGTTCATGAAAACCTCCTCGAGCGAAGAGAGATGATCTGGAAAAGGATGCATACAAAAATAACCTAAAAGGACGACGTATTTTGCAACATACAACAATTCATCTTAAAATTGGTTATGTATCAGCTGACTTGATGCATGGAAAAAAAAAAACAGACCAATAGATCTGGTTTTAAATGGGTGTCAAACATTCGTGGTTTTGAAGCACGGAGTTGCGTGGATTGAGCGAGCAAAGTGAGCGATTTCCACGTAAACTAAACCTTTTCAATGTGTGTTTCGATATGCTGTCTCAATCTTTCGTCTAGTAAGGGATACTTCTGGAGGAAAAGAAGTATTACAAACAAAAACGTCAAGTGTGCCGTAAAAAAGGGGTTATATGATTGAATTTTCACTTGTTAAAATGTACACGGATAAAAATTGATGATTTTTAATGGAAATAATCAAATGTACAATTGAGAAAATTCCATCTTCAATTCCATTTTTTTCGTGGAAGCGTCTAACTTTTCGGGAACGTCCATCAATAATGGTTAGACGGCAACAGACCAACAAGGAACAAGTCAGTTAATAACTGGTTGTTCGCAGTAACAATCAGCAAACACACGCAGCTCTGCTCAAAAATTGTTGTCAATCCAACAGACACATGAAAATACAAGCGTTACAAGTATAGTGTCACACAGATGAATAGTGACAAGCTACCTATAATACGCGCGCCGGTTCTTGAGTCCTCTGAAAAATTGTCATAGACTTTTTTTGCCAGCAGCAGTGGAGCTCCCTGCATGTAACCAGCATTGTAGACTGCTCTGCGGGAAAGCCGACCGGCCGCAGCTGCTAAAATCCGTTCATTGGTAGACGTGTGCTACGCCAGCAAAAGGAAAAAAACAGAACTTTTTTTTATCCCTAGCAGGCGCGAATTATGCTTTAAAAAAGGTTTTTCGTATTAATAAAAAAAAACGGAAATACACGTTGCTACTGGAGGCTACCGGAGGCATAAGTGGTGAAGAAAGAATACTTGTTTCTGCTCTTTATTTGAAAAAAAAGATGTTTTCGTGAATGATAATCCTTACGAGATTATTAGTGTATCTAACACTAGGCTGCGTTGTTTTCAACTCGTATTTCCAAACGTATTACACTGCAACCAGGGGCGTCGTGCCATTGGGGAATGGGAGGGGGGGGGGGGCGGGTGGGGGGACGGCCGGGGGCCCCCCCTCCCTTTAAAAAAGGTCAATTTGGGTCTTCCAGCTGTCCCAAACTTATTAAAGCCTTCCCCCCGCCCCCCCCCCAGCCCCCTACCTTTTTGAAAAAGTTTTTCCCCTACCCCCCCCCCCCCTAATTTTATGGGTGTACGACGCCCCTGACGGCAACTCGTGTATCTCCATAAAAATTCACAGGCACACATGAACAACCACTTGAGTTGTTCATTCTTGTCGTTAGTTTTGGGTCTCAGACAAAACTAATCAGAAAGAGACCTACAATTTCAGGGAACATTTCATATAATTTTTGTTCTCTGAAATTTCAGGTCAAATTGTAATAAACGGTTTTTATTCTGAAAACTTATTGTTTACTTGTGCGTCTCCATAGTTGTAAATTTTTATAGAGATACGAGCTTGAGGGGGTGTTTTTTTTTTTTAAGCGAAGCTGTTTTTGTAGTTATTTCTTTTTTCCCCTCAAATTGTACAAAATATATTATTGGTGTGCTATACCCAAAACGTGTGGTTAGGTGGAGAGTGATTGGAGAGGGGGGCGTAAATGTTGTATATATTGCTTTTTAGAAAAAAAATAAGTGGGAAACGAACGTTTATTCAATACTACGAGATGAAACAGGACGTCTGGCTCTTATCAGTATTTGGAGGGTCTGAAAAAGAACCATATTTGTGCTTTTACAAAACAGTTTGTTTGGATCAACAGTCAAACTCTTGGAGATTCTTCCAAAGCCAAATGTGTTGTTCTTGCATTCTATTTACGGTAGAATAACTTACTCCAGTGTATTCTGCAGTAGCCTTTAATGAATCCTTCTTACTTTTCAAGGTACTATTGGGGAATACATCTTGCTGATGTCAACGCGCAACGATTAGAATTACTTCCCTGGCTTGACTGTTCATAGCTTTTCCTTGACAAAGTTTAGAACGTTGGTGAGTGGCCGCTATGTTTTTTTTTAGCTCTGTCAGTGCGCCTTGCATCCAGTACAGCTCACTCGATAATTTGCGTTGCATCATGGGAGGACTCAAGAATGGACGCGACCATTATATACATCTAAACCTTATTTAAAAAGGTGCTGCAATAAGGAATCCCCTCGAGAGAAGCGAGACGACGCCAACGGAGCGATATATATATACAGACAGAGACCCACTTAAAAAAACATCATAATTACAGGTTTTTACGTTATTTCGTCCTTTTCTTTTTGGCTTGATCGTCCACTTTAATTTAGCTTTCGTCCATTGGATACTACGCACAATGCAAATATGAACGAAAGTAAAATGAAATTGGACGAAAAGCTGGAAAAACAAAAACAAAAAAACTGACGAAACCAACGTAAAAAAAACTATAAAAGTGTTAATGATTTCCTCTATTATTTCAAAAGTTTAATACAGCAGAAAAGCTCGGAATCATAAATGCACTACATGAAGAATCGAATAACAGATCTCCGTGAATAAAGCTAATTTTTTTATTCTTACAATTTTTAGTTTCAACAGGAATGCCTGGGCCTAAACAGCAGACTTGCAAAAAAAAAAAAAAAAAAAAACAGAAAACAGTGAAAAAGATCGTGCATTATATGAGTTTTTGTTTCCGTCTCCCCCTCCACTCCCACCTCGCCCATCGCCTCTAAAATTTGGGAGCTGGGACCACGGTTAGGGAATTTTGTTTTCAACCCCTAGCTTATGCGGAAATCGCCCCTTCTAAAACCATCCCGGATCCGGAACTGGAACCGGATTGATCCGGAACTGGAACACAATTATTCAAGCATTCAGTATAGCAAATTCTTCACAGAGAAGTGGCTACACTGAACACCTGAGTAATTCCGTTAGTCATGTTAGGGAAGTTACTGTCATATATACCTTATATAACTTATTACAGCCTTGAAGGAAATGCTATTGTTCAATGCTTCGTTGACTATTCCTTTTGTTTTCACAACGACATTAAGAATTCAAGGAGAAGAAGCAATTATGGATGGATCGCTCCTGGAATATTCATAATGTGATTCTTTTAAAAATGCTACAACGACGTACAATAATGTCCTCCTGTGGCTCCCTTGATAAAAGTATTACGGATGCAGCTAACGTGACTAAATATTATTCGGCAAGATTCAAGGCTTGCTTGAAATGGAAGTTTTCGTCAGAAGAATTTAAGCTGGAAACGAACAACACCCTTTTGGAAATTCCCAGCAACTCGACTATTCCTTCAGGCGACTTCAAATTATCATTGGAAACATGCGAAGCCTATACTTGTGTACCTGACGATCTTTTGTACAAGGGTTACTATCAGTACGCACGAAGTATAGACTTGTTATACATTTCTACTGACTTAATTAGTACGTTTTTTATTATTTTGGTTATTTCCATCCGTTTATGGATAGTAAAAGACTATCGTAAAGAATTTTCGCCATTGTGCCACATGGTAGCAATTATGTTAGCTTTCGTCTGTGGAATTTTGTTGAACACCTGTCACATCAATAATAGGAACGTGAAGATCCTGTCGTCTTTATTTAACCATTTTTGGATGTGTTCAGCCTACTGCTGGATCAACGTGATAATGTTCAATATGTGGCGAGTGTTTCATCATAAGCGTTTACTGTTACACTCCAAAGTTGGAGGCAGGCAAGGTAGTATCCTTCGCAGCTTCGTATATCCATCTCTGTATGGTTTTGGTTTACCATCATTTTGGATATTTCTTGTGTTAATTACCAAATACCTTCCATTGCCTTGCATTGATCAAACGCATGACCCATTCATAATATGCAATATCGTACAAGACAATATTTTGAACCATTTTGTAAAGACTGTGATTTTAATTAGCATAATCTTATACGTTCTTGTTGCCTACAATATACATCACATACGTCAGGAGGCAGCCCAGTATGTTTTACCTGTTGCTACACTGCGTCACGAGTAAGTATGACTGGCAGCATTCATTATGGGGAAAGTATATTTTCGTTTTTACAATATTGGACAATGAATTTTGAACACTTCTTTGCCACACATGCACTGATGCATCGCCTTTTCCTGGAAAAAATCTCCATTGTTACGATTTAGTATTGTTACATGATAGACTTGTCTGCGGCCTTGGAGTGCTGGAAACACCGGTTCTCGTCAGCTCCCAGAAGTTAAGTAGCATTGGGCTGGATTGATACTTGGACGGGTGACCGCCTGGGAATCTGGCTGTTGCAGACATAGGGCCTTAGGGCTTCGGGCAGATGACCAGGAGTGGTTAACGCTCGTTAAACCCTTTGAAACCCTTTGCCTTATTCGAATTATCTATAACTTAGAAACGTGCTCAAACAATGCAAAGTTGGTCTATTTCAATAATGTTGCACAAACACCGACATCTACCAGGAACGATTCATCCATATGCAGAACTCAGTACAACATTTGAAGTGTTCAAAATTCAATGTCCAATATTGCACAGCATAGGTTTGGGGAAACAGTGGAATTAGGTTCAGTAGAGATAAGACCAGATTAGGAAGAATTCTGGCAACGAATACATGTTTATGACATGTCCACTCGAAGATGTCTTGCACTGACATATAACATATCCTTGTGAAGCACATCCTTTAGATGCATTATGCACGGCAATACACTGGTTGTACAGATACTTTGTCAAACACATAATGTGTGGATGCCTAATGCTAGTACTGTACATAGTTCGTTTGTAGGCTGAGTGTGTGTGTACTGTCATTCTACAGTATGTCCAAGCATACACTTCGCTTAGTCGAGAGGAAAACGATCCAATCACACCCAAATTAATCGCACATGTTGATGGATTGGATAAAGAAATCCTTTAGCCCATACAATGAAAGCCAACCTGTTGGTATAGCATTTTAAGAGAATTTAAAAGAACAGGAGCCACAATGCGGCCTAGGGCATATGAAAGATAATTTTGTGATTTGCATTCAGCTGACCACTATGCTAATTCAAAAATTATTTCAAAAGTAACTAGGAACCAGGCTTTGGGCCTATTGTAGGCGGAGCGAAGAGAAATTTATTTTAAATTTGTATTTCCTCTCATTATAATGGCTTTGCAATGTTTGCTAATGGTCCTTAAAAAGCTCGGGGCAATATTCATTCGGCTACAGTTGAGCTGAAGCTTTTTGCTGGTGTTTTTTTACATTTTAGCTAGGCTACGTTTTATATTAATTTTAAGATACTTTCGTTTGCACCCATATTTAGTATCCGTTTCGTTATTTGCAGCCTCTTTGCACCGTCGCCGCCGTTGTAAAATACAACGTTAGCAGCCGTGGTTAAGCTGGCAAAGAACGTGCCACCGTCAATAATGCTTGTTTATATTTATTGCAGAGTATCTTTCCTAGATTTAAAATATTAACAATAAAGCATTTAATTGCAAGCTACACAATCACCAGTAACGATAGTACTTCACAACAATCAAAAGATTCGAAACATTCGCGGCTCTCTACGCTGCCTTCTACGACAATGTTGAAGCGCACACCTCTGGCACGTACTGCAACGCCAAACGCTAATTTTTTTTTTTTAATTGGAATTATTACAATTGTTGATCAGCCGGTGTTAGCTTGGCTGTGAACATAGAATTTAAATAATTCTAAATCCTAATTTTAAGCCTAATTGTTAGTCCCGTTTTAGTTTCGTAAGCGACAACAGTAGAGAAATTAGGCCTATTGGGTTCGATGTTAGGCCTATTTATTCTGGCAACATGGGATGGAGAGTGTAGTTTCCATAGCAATCTAGAAATCTTGAAATTACAATACGAAGCCAAATTATTGTTCTGTGTTGTGATATAAATACGTAGTCTGCTGTGTACTGTCGCACTATATGAACGGTTTCCTCCTGCAGCGGCGATTTGATGTTTCAAATTTGAGATTCCCGTTGATAGCGTCAACGCCACTTTGGTTGCCATGTTGGCTGAATTCCTGCAAGCATTCTTTTTTACATGAAACGAATGTGAGTCGTTAACGAATCCTTCTGGTTTTTTTCCCTATTTGTTTGTCTTCCTCTAGTGCTAAAAGTGTTATGATCAAATGTTATTATTTCGTTGAGTTATGTCAAAAAAGATTGTTATCTGTAAGGAAGCTACGATGATTTATTTTGGCCTTTTTTTTAAAGTTCACTTGATTACCAACAGCACAGTGTATGCTTCGTCGGAATTCCTTAACTATTCACGATTCCAAATTTACAATGGTGAGTGTTAGAAATAAATTCGAAAATTTGTTATTTCTTCCGTAATAATTGTTCGATTTATGTCAAATTTTGGCTCAGCAATACTGTTTGGGGTATCAAGCGTTGTACCAAATTTCATTCCAATCCGTTCTTTCGTTTAGGCTCCACCCAGACTAAAAATGTGCAACCAACAGACCAACGGACCAACCAACCAACATTTTGCAATTTGGTGTCCGTTATAGGCTACGCTTCGCTCGCTTCGCTCGCTCGCTCCGCCAATAATTAATAAGCCACAAAATAAAATTAGACAGTGAACATAGACTACGTATCCTAAGGTTTGTTGGCACTGGTACCATAAATTGCAACCTTTGATTTTGTTTTCATCTGAAAGGATAAATTCTTTAATGACTGCTACAGAGATAATTAGAGGAATATATCAAAATATTCTTGACATTCTTTTCTGTTGTCGATATATTTTATTTACGTAATTTAATATTTAGTACTTTGTCTTTTTCTATCTTTGTGTAATTTTCAAACTGGTATTAGCTTGACTGCTACAGACATAATTAGAGAATTATATCAAAATATTCTTGACATTCTTTCCTGTTGTCAATATATTTTATTTACGTAATTTAATATTTAGTATTTTATCTTTTTCTATCTTTGTGTAATTTTTAAA
>JAHWFP010167468.1:21916-52417 GCA_023313725.1 Lithobius niger | reverse complement strand
TCCTAATGCCTGCGCATTCCATCGTTCAGTGGAACTGCCAAAGTTATCGGACCCATGCAGAGGAGCTGCGGCTGCTTTTGTCGCATTGGCGACCTCTGTGCTGCTGCCTTCAGGAAACTTGCTTTAAGGCGTCGGATAATCCGGTTGTTAGGGGTTACTCTGTCTACCGTCTGGATGCAGACCCTGTGCCACGTGCACATGGTGGTGTTGCAGTGCTGGTTCAACACTCTCAGCCGCATGCCAGTGTGCCTCTGCACACTAGATTTCAGGCGGTAGCAGTTCGAGTTTCTTTCCAATTCGATATTACTGTCTGTTCGCTTTATTTGCCTCCGGATGAGGTCTTTGGGGTTGGTGACCTGGAGGACCTGGTTCGACAGCTTCCTGCCCCGTTCCTCTTGCTGGGCGACTTTAACAGCCACCATGTCCAGTGGGGAGGACCTAATACTGACAACAAGGGAAGGATCCTTGAGGAGTGGATGCGGAGGGGGTCCGTTTGCATCCGAACGATGGAGCCATGACACACTGTAACTTGGCAACGGGCAATTGGTCAGCGGTGGACTTAGCCTTTTGCTCGCTGGCCATCCCAGTTCACTTCACTTGGGCTGTCACTGCCGATCTGCATGGAAGCGATCACCTCCCCATTGTGTTGTCCACAACACAAGGGGGTTCTGTGGCTTCCAGGCCAGCCCGGTGGGCGCTTAGGCGTGCTGAATGGTCAGCCTTTGCTGAGGCTGCTGTGTTTCAGCGTGCGGTTGAGGATTTTTCTGATGTGGATGAACTTTCCACTCATTTCACTGATGTGGTCCTTGCTGCTGCTCATGCTACTATCCCGCGTACGTCCACACAGCCGCGGCGGGTTCCTGTTCCGTGGTGGACGCCTGCTTGCGGGCAGGCCATTCAGGCCCGCCGGCGAGCGTTGCGTGCATTCACGGTCAGCCCGACTACTGGCAACTTTGTAGCGTTTAAGCGTTGTCGTGCCCGTGCCAGGTATGTCATCCGTGAGGCTAGACGTGCTTCGTGGGCAGCTTATGTTTCGTCAATCACGCGCTCCACGCCTTCTCAGCAGGTGTGGCGGAAGGTGCGCCAGATCTCGGGGAGGAGCGTGCCTTCCCCGGTTTCACAGCTGAAGGTGGCGAATACCGTGATCTCTTCTGTGCCAGATATCGCCAATTGTCTTGCGTCTGCGTTTGCGCGGGTCTCGAGTGATGACCATTATGATCCTGGTTTCCTCGGGATTAAGCGTAGAGAAGAGGCTCGCTTTCTTGACTTTCGCTCCGATGGGCTAGAGGAGTACAATTTACCATTTACCTGGCAGGAATTTGTTTCAGCTTTGTCCAAGTCGCATGACTCCGCCCCGGGGCCTGATGATGTTCACTATCAACTGTTGAAACATCTGACCCTTGCCTCCCAGCAGTTCTTGCTGGGGATGTTCAACCGTGTGTGGGCAGAGGGCTCTATTCCAGCAGCGTGGAAGACAGCAGTGGTCATCCCGATTGTAAAACCGGGCAAAGACCCTACTTCTCCTTCCAGTTATCGCCCAATCGCTCTGACTAGCTGCGTCTGTAAACTTATGGAACGGATGGTCAGTGAGCGGTTGGTGTGGGTGTTGGAATCACGGGGATTCTTATCTGTGTCCCAGTGTGGCTTTCGACGGTTTCGGTCAACTATCGATTATCTAGTTGCCCTTGAATCAGATGTGAGGGAGGCTTTTCGCCTGCGTCATCGTCTGGTTCAGGTTTTCTTTGACTTGGAGAAGGCGTATGATACGACGTGGCGTTATGGGATTCTCCGTAATCTCTATAACTATGGCTTGAGGGGACAGATGCCATTGTTGCTTTCTGCTTACCTCTCAGGCCGTTCTTTTCGCGTTCGTGTCGGGGCGACTCTTTCCCGCCCGTTTGTCTTGGAGAATGGTGTGCCTCAAGGGGGTGTTCTTAGTGTCGTCTTGTTTGCTATAGGGATCAACCCCATTGCTCAGCAAGCTGCTGTTCCCCAGTCATTGTTTGTCGATGACTTCGGCCTGCGCTTTCGGGCAGCTCGCATGCAGACATGCGAGCGGCAGCTACAGCTAGCAATTAACAAAGTCCAGACCTGGGCGGTAAGTAATGGTTTCCGGTTTTCTCCGGACAAGACTGTGTGCATCCACTTTTGCCGCCAACGAACACTGCACCCGGATCCTTGCCTGTACTTGGGACAGGCACAAATTCCTGTTGTCCCGCAGGCACGTTTCCTGGGTCTGGTGTTCGATTCCAGGTTGTCTTGGCTTCCACACTTACGTCAGCTTAAAGACAAGGCTTTGCGGGCGCTTATCATCTTGCGGGTCCTGTCGGGCACTTCGTGGGGGTGCCGATCGCACTGCCATGTTGCGCCTCTACCGAGCCCTTGTCCGCAGCAAACTTGATTATGCGTGTATGGTCTATGATTCGGCTAGTGACTCCACTCTCCGGATGTTGGACACTGTGCATCACAGTGGCCTGCGTGTGGCGACTGGGGCTTTTCGAACTTCTCCAGTGGTCAGCCTCTATGCTGAGGCCTCGGAGCCACCTTTGGCCATTCGTCGGCGACAGCTTGCCATTCAGTATGCTGTGCGTTTGCGTGCTGTGCAATCCAGTCCTGGTTGGTCCATGGTTTTTGGGCCAGACTTGCGAGTCGGTAGACGCAGGGTGGGTAAGGGTGATTTCCGCAATAGGCTCCAGCAGTCCTGTCAGGAGATAGCCTTTGAAATGCCCTGCGTCTTGAGGCTTGGGGGAATGCCAGTTGCCCCTTGGCTTGTCCCAGGTGGCAGTTTCATTTTTTCTCTGGCGTCCCTCCCGAAGGGTTCCACCCTACCAGCAAGGTACTTACAGGAGTTCCGGCGGCTGAGTTCTCAGTACGCCGGTTATCTGCGCCTGTTTACTGATGGGTCGAAGTCCGACGTTGGCGTGGCGTGTGCTTGTGTGTGTAAGGGTGTAACGGTTGCCCATCGCCTTCCATCAGGCTATTCTGTGTTTTCTGCAGAGCTTTTGGCTCTTGGTTTGGCCGTGGAATGGATCCTTGACCTTCAGGGCACGCATTTCATTGTCTTTAGTGATTCCATGAGTGCCCTGGAGTCCTTGGCGAATTACAATCCTCGGAACCCCTTGACACAACGTGTCCAAGCTTTGCTTTCCCGCTTGCCTGGCCAGCGGAAAACCGTGCTTTTCTGCTGGATCCCGGGCCATGTTGGGATAGCAGGGAATGAACAAGCTGATTCTGCTGCGAAAGGGGCCCTTTCTGGCCCTCTCGGTAGGGATCTCAGCCTTGTTCCCTCAGATGCCTTTCCAACTCTGCGTCTGAGGTTACACGCTTTTTGGAAAACCTTGTGGGACAGACAGGATGGTAATAAGTTACGGGCCATTAAAGGCACTGTCGAGGAGTGGCACTCGGCGTGTCGCCGCAGTCGCCGTGAGGAGGTTGTGTTGGCCCGTTTGCGCATTGGTCACACCCGACTTACTCACTGTTTCCTTTTACGGGGGGTTGACCCTCCTGAATGTTCTTGGTGTCGACGTCCACTTACGGTCTGGCACTTACTTGTTCATTGTCGCCATCTTGATGGTGTTCGTCGTCGGTTCCATCTTCCGCATGACATTGCGCGTCAGTTGGGCGATAAGTCTGTCTTCCTGTCCGGTGTATTTCAATTTTTGCAGGAGGTACAGATGTATGACAAGATTTAGATTAGGGGTTTGAATAACATCTCTGTAATGTGTGGTGCAGTGGCAACCCGGACCACTGCACTGTGACTGAGGTTGGCGCTAATGACCAAGTTGTCGACGCGCCATTAAGCCTCAATCCCCCCCCCCAGGTCACGAATCTATGGGCCTATAACTAAGATAGTTTTTTTTTGTTTTGTTTGTGTGTCCGACGGCAGTGTTTAAAATAGTACGGCAGTGATTTGGTTTAAAACACTAGGTTGGTATTACAGCAGGTTGGTATTTAACTATTTATTTTACAAACTCACGTTAAGCAAAGACGTTTTTTTTTTAAAAAAAAAACAAGCGGCTACAGCGAATAACTAGTCGCATCCGGTCTTCTGTACTACTAATAGTGAGGCACACTTCTCTATCAATCTAAAAACAGTAACCATCAGAATTGCCCGTTACAAATGTGTTAGATTTTAAGCTTATTTTACGTTTTAGGCATAATTGTCAGCGTTTAGGCCTAATTTACAACTTTGATTTCGTAAGTAGCAACTAATGGAGATTTGGATTTGGAGTAAGCCTATTCATTTTTGCAACACGGTATGCCTCCGCGCACACAGTTACAGTGTTACAACGTAACTCGCAACGTAGCCTATATGGGCGTGTTTCTAAACTAGAGGGAAGAGTGAGATGGAATCCTCTAAGCCACGCCCTCAACGTCACCAAAACCGATCAGTTTAGAAACACCACTGCCTCACTTGTCGTTCTCAACATTAGAAAAATTAGCAATAATCGCTGCCACATCTATTTTCAGCAAGAGAAATGTTATTAAGAACATAATACAAATGGTTATTAATCTATGTTTAATTGGAATTTGTTTCTAAATTTAGACATTTTCTATATCTCACTTCCTACAGGTTTAGAAACACCACCATCTCAGCTACTAATGCGTGATGGCAGCCATGTTGGATCAGAAAGTGAGTGAGAAAAAACTTGCCTCACTTTCCTCAGCAACATCTCAGCTCCATGACGTCACGCCTACGTAAAGTGGGAGGAGTTTGGATCAGTCTCCTCGAGTTAAGAAACAGTTTTCCTCACTTCCCTCAGACATCCCTCTAGTTTAGAAACAGCACCAATAGATCAGTGGTAGTAGGGAAGGGACAGGAGAAACGCTGCAGCAGCGACTCGTAGCAGCTATTGACGTTGCCATGGTAACGTGATTTTAGACCTAATTTTTTTAACGCCAGTTTTAGTTTCGTAAGTAGCAGATAGGCATAATGGAGAATTTGGTTCGACCGTAAGCCTATTCATTCATGCAACAATGCGACAAGACTCTTTTAAACGAAGCTAAAATGTTTTCGTTTTTTACGGCTGCGTTAACACAAATCTTTAGGATTTCAATTCGACGATGAAATGTTATTATTTAATTTAGTTACGTCGAAGAAGTCGAAGAAGCTGTAAGGAGGCAACGATGTTTTAATTTGCCGTGTTATTTAACTAACTTTTGACACTGAATCGAACGTTGTAAACAGTGGTCGTCAATTTCTGGTACCGTTGCGAAGTTGAAAAAAAGCGACGGACAGACGGACGGACAAAGTCGTTGCAATAGTCTTCCCCGGTACGGCTGATACAGAAGACAAAAACAAGCTTTAAATGCAAACACTTTGTAGCAAACACAGCAGCGTGTATTTTAAACTCGTTCTTCGCACCGATGTTTTAATCGTGGTTTATAAGGTGTCGCCAAACGCTAATGTTAGGTTTTAATCACATTTAACGTCTTTAACATGGAACACCAGTTTATAAAAAAAAATAACTGGTATGAACCCAATATTTTTTCGAGGCTTCATACTTTTTTGGCTTCACGAATTATTTGGCTAAGCCATTCATCATCATAGACACTGAAAAACAATAGAAATTCTTTAAAATTTCTTTAAATTCCGTTGAGGCTATAGCAATAGTCGCAACAAGTATTATCTCTCTGCCCAGCAGCCTGAGCAAGTTTCTTACCACTGAGATCTTGGTGTTGTCATTGTCATCTTTCTCCATTCTGCATATTTAATCCCAGCAACTTGTTTCAAGTGTGGGATATTAGTAAAATTAGGCTTCATAAGTTAAAATTCATAAGTTGCCAAAGTTGAACTGTCGTAAGTTCTTTTTCAGTAATAGGGTGGTTAAAGCTTGGAATGCGTTGCCCGGTGATTAGACCCCTCAGCCACCGACGATATAGTCGAAGACGCCCCCGGAAATAAGTCAGCCGCATATTCGCCGTACTTTTGTTCGGCTAGTCATTAACCAGCCGCCGCCAAGAAATATGCTGGCTATAGCCGTACTGTAATTTTTATTAAGGGATTTCACGCTCACTTGCCATTCGAAATCGGTTTCACATTTGGTGAACAGGGTGAATGGTATCTTGAATCTTCTAAATACGAATTTGTTGTAAAACTTGACACTTGCCACCCACGGATTCGTGAGAGCGATTGCACGGGACAGAACCGAATGTCCCTTGCCTCTTCTTTATGAGGTCGGAGTCAACGTCTCTCTCCTGAATCTTGATCTGGTCACGAGACTACAACTCCTGCTAGCAGGGCGTACAGTCTACAGTACATCAAGCTGTAGAAATGATAACCAGGAGTATCCCTCGCACGATTTTGCACGACGACTTTAATGATTTTAATAATCATAAGATGATGCAAAATATGTCGTCTTTTTAGGCTTTCTTTTTTTCAACAAACTTTGCCTGATCGAATTTTGACATGAGCCGTTTCAGAAGCATTTTCGCGGATTTGAGGGTCAAAATATCAAATTGCAGCAATGAAAGTAGGTCTATCCAAAGCGTAATTTAGTTATCTTTCATATAGGCACTATTCTGATCTTTGTAGATACTTTAGTTCAAGAGGAGTAGTCATACACGCACGAACATGGAACGTTTTTAAGGACGTAGATTACGGATTTACAAGTTAACTCAATTTCACAGAAAACTAAAAACATCTGTCTAATTTTAACGTTGCGCATAATTGTTTTGTTTGAATTTGTTTCCTTTTTTTACTAATATAACCTATAATTCACAGTATATTTTATTTGTTTTGTTAAAAATAGTGTTTACATACTTAAACTTAATGTGGCATTAAAACTAAAACCAGCATACCGTACATAATAAACGCTTAATTTAGCTTTAAAAATTTTTATATTGCTCTCATTTTAATATAGGCCGATAGCCGCTGAAATTGTGTCAAGCCGATAGTGGCCGAAAAAATATTTGGCTAAGCTCAGCTAGCCAAAAATTGGCCGAATATTTTCATTAGTCAGCCGAATAACTTCAAATTGAAGGGCTGAGGGGTCTGCCGGTGATGTGGTCAGTGTCTCGTCCTTAACTTTGTTCAAAATCAGGCTGAGAGCATTGGATGTTTCTAGGTTTCTATTGAGTGTTGCTGGTAAATGTGTGCCAACTTAATCCGAATTATGCGTGTCTAAAGGTTCTGTGTTTTAACGTTGTAATTTTGGGTAGAACAGAAGTGGATCCCAGTCCCTGTTCTCCCCCTCCCGCATTTTTCACGTGATGAAGTTTATTATTATTACTATTAACTTAAATTTGATTAACATATTGATAGTGTCACTCGCAAAGCTTTCTGTAAAGCTCACTACGTCTCAAAAAATTCTCCTACCCCGATTCCCAACTTTTGCCATGCATTTTAAAGCTTTCATATAAGCTTTACACAAGTCAAGTTTGCCGTCCTTGTTATTCCTCTTACGTTGACAAACTTGAATTACGCCAGCGTACACTCATCAATTGGTGTCAAGCTGGCTGTAAGCTTACTTACTCTGATGTCTTCAGCGCCTCCATCTGCCATCTATACAAGAAAGAATTGATAAGAATTGAATATTCTTACGTACCAGCTTCTTCATGGTCGTATCAATATCGATTATTCTAATTTTCTTCTTCTCAGACCTAATTTTACTCGAGGACATCATTTAAAATTGCATGGAAAATTATCCCAGTTCAATATCAGAAAACGCTTTTTCTGTGAGTGGGTGGTCAACCCATGGAATTCTCTGCCGGTTTCTGTTGTTTCAGCACCCGGCCTGTCATGTTTTAAGGCCCGCCTTGATGCGTGGAAGGGCTAATCCTCTCGGGTTCTTTTCGGGAAAGGGGGTCTTTGAGTCTTTGCTCGACGCCAGCTTCTTCTTTATCTTATCGTTATCTTTATCTTACATGCCTTTTTCTTGTATCCGTTAGAGAATTAAGTTTCTTACGGCTTCCATCCATATTTTATGCGATTAATCGGTTTTTTAATACTAATTTAGGTTTAAATGTGAGGTTTCTCCAAAATCAATTTTTATCTTTTAAGTTTGCTCTTATTGTTTGAGTATTTATTTATTTAGTTTATTTCGTAAAAACAATTCAACAGGTAAAAAAAAAAAAAAAAACGTTAAACATAACAAGCTATGAGAACAGCAACCACTATGTAGTAAACAGACCAGAAAGCCAAATTGAATAAACTCGCATAGTTTTGCATCGGTATTTCTTTAACAAATGGAAGTTTGAAATTCATACATCTATATACTATAGTATATATAACAGGCTTGGGTGGCACTGAGCAAAATCATCAGGTGTGTGTGCATAACAATCAGTAACAAACGCTTGTGTGTGCGTTACAATGTTTGTGCCTTGTAACAATCAGGAAGAGCTTTCAAAAATGGTTGAGAAACAATCAATGTCTGAATGATTGTTGTTGGGTTTATTGCACTTCGTGTCAGAACGGACAAATAGTCAATTCAGCAACATAACAGCAGCGTCCTCCATTGCAAAAAGACATTTACTTCCCTACGAAAACCAAACAACAGGGGTTCAAAAGGAGCGGGAGCGGCAATGGGGGTGGGGATATTGAGGGAATTGGGGGGGGGGGGGCAGTGGAGAGGGGAAAAGGGCTACCAATGAGAAGGCGCATGGGGGAAATCTGACCATGCACCAGGAGAATGTGGGGAGAGGGGGCCGGGGAGGAGGAGACAGATTGGGAGCCACGAAGTTATTTTCGTTTCGTGCTACCCACGCTGGAACCGGCTAGACGCCGGGGGTACAGCTAGTATGAATTAAAAACCTTCTGAATAGCAGTTTTCAACAAATGAGGTAAATGAATTAAGAAATGCCTGTTACAAATCCGACGGGGAGATAGTGATACCAAAGATCAGTGGCGCATCCAGGAATTTTGTTTGGAAGGAAAAAAAAAACAAAAAAAAGACATGGGTCCGAAAGCTAACGCATCTTTAACAATGTCAATGATTTTTCGTGCTTTTAAGAAGCTTAATTTGAGAAATTTTCTTAATGTAGTAGCAAATTCCGTAATTCTTTAATCAGGTTCAATGCAAATTATTTGTCACACTTTGGGGTTCATCGAGGAAAGGAAACACTGTCTCGGAGAACGAATTTGGGTTTTTGAGAGCATTGTCATACAAATCTACGTTATACTTCTTGACGCGAAGAAGAAGGGCCTTCTGCTGTCAGTATAAAAAAAATCGACGTATTTGCAATGGCTCAGTTTTAGTCAGTACAAAAAAAATCGAAGTATTTGTAATGGCTCAGTTTTACTGTGAATCTTGCGAAGGGCAAGTGCCCCCTTTTACCCCTCCCCCCCCTCCCCTCGGGTACGCCGCTGCCAAAGACAATGGGGGAATTGGGGGGGGGGGCAGTGGAGAGGGGAAAGGGCTACCAATGAGAAGGCGCATGGGGGAAATCTGACCATGCACCAGGAGAATGTGGTAAAGAAAATACCGGAGGTAAAGAAAATAAGAGATCTTTTGTGTCCGATTGGTTACGGGGATGGGTGTATGAATGTAAACATTTCTTAACAGTTCAGAACATTGAAATCTATTATGCTTAGGAAATTTAGACCTAAACATATTCTAAATTGTTACAAAGTAAGAAATTATGTTTTTTTACAGCGTTCATAGGAGTAATTAATGTGAGACGATCCATCTTGAAATATGGAAGTTCATTTGTAATGAAGTTTAAAAAAATCCCCCTCCCCCCCAAAAAAAAAACAAATAACAAAGCATGCGAATAGAACGCGTGGTGGTATTACATGGGGATCCATTACTGGTTGAATTTCTACTGCTAGGAATGACTGGTGTACCACAATGAATGCTTCCAGTAGATAAACAAGAACTTTTCGTGTATCAACCTCATGGAAAGGGAATAGGGGGAAGCACTGAGAGGCCTTGGAGGATTTCGCGGGAATTCCATAGCTAGTTTAATTGTATACTGCTAACAATAACTTGTGTGCCGAATTTCATCCTTTAGCACTATCGCAAGAATTTTTGGTCAGGCCTCAAGGAGAGGGCACAGAGGGGGGCGTTGTAGTACCTTGTAGATTATCCCGAGGTAGTTCCATAGCTAGTTCATTTTGTACTACTATGATTGACTTATGTACCAAATTTTAGCTCGATCTGCAATAATTTGTTGGTCAAACCGCAGGGAGGGGGGAAGAGCCTTAGGTGGGAGGGAGCCTTGGGGATATTTCATGGGGGTTCCATGGCTAGTTCGATGTGTACTGCTAAGAATGACTTGTGTGTCACAATTCAAGCGTTAGGTCGATCTGCAAGAATTTGTTGGTCAACCCTCAGTGAGGGGGCAAAGGGAAGCGCTGGGGGCCCTTTGGCGAATTTCGCCTTGGAGATATATCATGGGGAATTCAACGCTGGTTCGATTTGTACTGCTAAGAAAGACTTGTGTAACAAATTTCATGCTTTCAGCAGGATTTGCAAGAATTTGTGTACCCCAGTTAATGAATTCTGCCCAGTGCTCTTCAATAATAAATGATCTGCCGACAAGAATACTGCAGTCACATGAAAGTCGCGTTCAAAAGGCCCTGGTAGATGTTAATACCTACATTTTAAGCTATACAAATTGAAAATCGGTTCATTGGTTCGATCTCTACATGAGAGCAAAGTTTAAAGGCCATTTGGCTTTCCGTGTTTAGAATATTATAGTTACATTAAAATAGCGAAAGGCTCTAGGCCTTGTCCATACCTACGTTTTAAGCTATAGAACTTGAAAATCGGTTCAGTGGTTCGCTCTCTAGGTGAGGGCAAAGAGTCCAAACAACAACAACAGCAACAACGACAATAATAACAAGAAATGGCCATGCTGTGGACGCCGAACGGGTTGAATGTTGTCATTAAAATTTGTAATGCGGTGAAATAGTTACGACACGACCCCAAATGCCAAATTTCGTTGGTCTATGTCAATTGTGGGCGAAACTATAGGAGTTAAAAGTTTGACGTTTAAAATGGAAGTTCATGCTGAGGCTTACATAAGGATCGCTACCACGTCGGTCCTTGATAAAAGGACCCATGGAAACAATGGAGGCGAATATGTTCACAAAATTCACAGCAACATGTTATAGAAAGAAGGAGGAGAATTTCCACGTTACCACGGCAGTGAGTTGACCTCCCCCCTCACTTCTTTCTGTCCTACTTTGCTGTACGTTTTGCAAAAAAATCGGCCTCATCTGGTTTATATTGGATTAGTTGTATGTGCATTGCCCGTATTGGAGTCCTTTTTATACCACTAATTCCAATGCTTCATTTTCAGCTCTTTTATTTAATTGTTTAATATAGGCTCCGATCTGCATGTTGCATTGATTTTTTTTTCTGTTTGTACGTTTTTAGCTTTTTACACTTCATTGCAATCAATCGAGATGCAAGCAATATTATCTGTGCAGCACCAAAAACCAAAATCAGTAGCGTGCAAAGACCTCGAACTAGGCAGGGGCAACCTTTAGAAAAAGGAGCAGCTAGTTTTAGTACATTTTTAGTGCCTTTTTTTGTGGGCTGTCTCGTTTTTTTACTCTTTTCTGGCCCTTTCGTTTCTTAGCCTTTTTTGCCCCCTTTTTTGTCGTCCTTTTTAGATGTTTTTAGGCCCTTATTAGACGAGGCCCTTTCTTAGGCACCGCCGCACCAGCAAATGTCGGTACAAAAAAGGACATTTTTTTTTTTTACAAAGAGGGCATTTTAAGTAAAAGGCATTTTGCCACTGAGGGCAATGCCCTCCCCCTCCCCCGTTCCCCTCCTGTGCACGCCACTGACCAAAACTTTAACGTCTCCAACACTCAAATAAACAGTGAAATTGCTTCAGGCAGTTCAGACTGTTCTTTTTTTTCATTCCAGATCATGATTTTGACGAATAAGCTTAGTCATTGTCCTAAGGAAATCTCCTCAGCTGCAGGACTGTTTACGTTAAATATCAACACCTTCACAACGGTAATTTGTGCTAAAGTTACAACAACATTTGAATGGTTATAGCATATTAAAATGTTGCCTTCGATACGTGAAAATCTCAACCTCTTCTCGACCGTAGTCTCGACTCGACGAAGCGAGACAGTGAGTTTGAAAGTCCAGTCGAGTTTGAGATGATTAAAGGCAAGGTCGTGACAAAACAGAATTTTTTTTTATATTTTATCGAGTTTATCTATGCTTTTACAGGGCTCGAAATGAGGGGTATCACAAAGAGGGGTATTCGTGTTGGCTGATACGGATTTGCTAAACCTCCCTTTTAGCATTTGTTTACACACAGGACCTTCCCCGGGCGTCTTCTTCAGTTGTGGGGTATACGATCTGCCTAAACTTGACCTTGACACGACCATCTTGAAAGGCAGAATCAGAAGGGTGGCAAGTTTGTGGAAACACTCGTGATAAAATGTTTCGATGAGTTAAATCGGAAGAATACATGTTTATAAAGATGTCTAGCCACATTGCCAGTTTCTAAGGGGGTGCTGGGGGTGGGAAAGGGAGGGGGAGAGCCTTAACATTCACTATTTCTTATAAAAAATCGTATCTTCGTTTCTATGGACCAAAATACAAATTCCTACATACCCAATTAAAGCTAATCAAACGCACTACAGAAAAGGTCCTATCCATCTTTACCGTAAAACCAACCATATTAATGTAGTAAGCAGTTAAATGCACTATTTTAACATTTTGATGAAGAAAACTACGCTTCTAACACGCATACTGTCAAAACGGTAGCAGGTAACATCATTTTACCCATGCTAATGTGTACCTCTATATTCCTCCTAAAGTTTTGTTTTTACAAATCTAAAATATCTCCTTTAGAAGCAGAGCAAAAAATTTAAGAAGTAAGTCATGTAGGAGTGAGTCGACTCATAATAAGTTGGGAGCTACGAAAACAGCCTACAAAGACTGGAGGCCGTGGTGAAGCAGTACGCAATTACAGCGCTACATGGCAGTAAAATGCAACGCATTCCTTTGCAGACATATGGGGAAGGGGGAATTGAGGCTTATTAGCACGTCGACAGCTAGGTCATTAGCGCCAGCCTCAGTCATAGTGCAGTGGTCCGGAATGCAACTGTGTTACACATTAGAGAGATCTAGACTCTTATATCATCGGTACCTCCTGCAAAAATTGAAAAAAATCTCGGCCAGGATGAATAATCTCCCAATTGACACACTATGTTTCGCAGAAGCTGAAAACAGCGACGAACACCATCACGATGGTGACAGTCAACAAGGCCATGATAGACCGTGAGTGGCCACAGTGACACCACTGACATTCAGGAAGATAACCTCCCTCAAAAGAAAGCAATGAGTAAGGTTGGTGTGACCAATACGCAAACGGGCTAACATCACCTCTTCCCGGCGACTGCTTCGATAGGCTGAGTGCTATTCCTGGACAGTGCCTTTAATAACCTGCTACGTGTTGCTGTCTTGTTTGTCTCACAAGGTTTGCCAAGCAGCGAACAATCTCAGACGTAGAGCTGGAAAGGCGACCGAGGGAACAAGAGACAGACCCCAATAGAGCGGACCAGAAAGGGACTCTTAGCTGCAGGTTCAGGGTGCTTATTCCCAGCAATCCCGACATGGGATTTCTGCACAGTTTCCTGCAGGCCTGGCTAACGGGAAAGTAAAGCTTGGGTTCGCTGTGTCAAGGGGTTCCGAGGGTTTATGTCGCCATGAGTTCCGGTGGCAGTGTTATCAGTACGCTAGATATCGGGGGCTATTCACTGATGGGTCAAAGTCAGAAGTAGTGTAACATGTGCTTGTGAGCATGAGGGAGTGACTGTTCCCCATCGCCTTCCATTAGGCTATTCTGTGTTTTCGGCGGGGCTTCTGACAGTCGGTCTGGCTGTTAAATGGATCCTTGACCTTCGGGGCATGCATTTTATCATCGTACTGAATTCAAGAGTGCCCTGGCTTTATATTTTCGGCTGTGCCTAGCGGAATGCTGCAATAGCACAGAAATGGGGAGAGCTGGGGTAGAGGAGTGGGGGGGGGGGGGGCGCCAAGAGACTGCCGAAGATCATCTCTGAAGGCAAAATGTTGCAAGAAAAAGTGAAAGACACAAAGTAGAAACAACTACAACAGAAAGTGCGCAACGCACTCCACCGCACCATACACACAGGAAGGGGATTAGAACCACTTCAGCTGATATGTGTGAGTATGCAAGAAGGAATGCCCCAACCGTACAACACAGTTACAGCCATGCGCATGCACACAGAACTGGAGACTTTCGGGGACACAACAGAGGGATGTACAGCATACAAAGACCTATCATTCACATTTGCTGCCCACTCAACTGCGGAGCGACAACGGGACCACAGGAGCTAGGTGTTAAATACTAGCGGAACAGTGACAGGATGCGGCTGAGAAGCTTACCCTGATGAGACGAACTTATCTGCCACCTCGTTCACAAACACTCCACAGTGAATTGGGACCCAGGACATCCTAACCACACCAAAGCATTACACCTGAAACAACTTCCACCCAATTTCAAGGACTAACAGGTGACTGGCTGCCAAGTGCCAATTGCTCAAGAGAGCACTGCAGGACCAAATGCTGTATCCCAAGCCGTAGTGAATCACAAAACTAGGTAAGCTCAAATCCAGACAGAGAAGATGGAAACAATTTCAAATTTCAGGACTGAGGCTGCACGCTCAGGAAAGTGACATGTACTCAGCTTTAGAATTGGAACAAAGACACCTACCCCATCCTACCAGCTCTCACGATGGAATGAGGCATCACAAAAGGCATCACAAAAGACACACTAACATGGTCGGCAGAGAGGACAGAAGACTTGACGAAGGCCAGGACACCACACACAAGGGCATGGTATGGACACTAGAAACTGCGAAAGCAGTCGAAGGAGGGATCCAACAGCAGAGTGACGTCCACGCCTGCAGAGCCCACTTCCACGAGCCAATGGACCACGATAGCAATAGTTTGGAAGATTCTTGCTCACAAGATCATCATCACCATGGTTCAGACCTCGCTGGCAGAGATTCACCAAAAGCTCAGAGGCACGGAGTCGAACCGAAATCTCACTGGCTTCAATAAGAAGAGCAGCCACCAAAGTCGATGGGAGACATCCAGTGATTACTAGAAGACACTAATTCACAGAGAACTGCAGTGCATGGTTGGGTGCCAGCCAGGCAGATTAAAGTCAGTGCGAGCCCTGATGTAGACACGAAAAAAAGGAGACCACTGAACACTAGGCAGTTAATTGGTTGTGGAACAATGCCTTGAGAGTCATCAGTTTCTCTCTGACACTCTGCTTCACAGCAGCGACATCAGTTGCCCAGGAAAGTTGTGAGTCTAAGAGAACACCCAAGTACCAGACGTACAAGGACGAGGTGACAATTGATGAACGAACAGAAAAAGTGGCAGTGATTGGAGGCCACACAAGAAGACAATTTCGTCGGTCTTCTTAGGAGACAATGATAAACCATGTTTCACCAAAACTTGACAGTCGCAAGAATGGCTACATCAGGGCCAACAAGCCAGACCGCAATATCATCAGCATAAGCTACGATATTCACATGTTGACACAGATCAACAATAATGACATTAAGGACAACTGTAAACAAGACAGGACTGAGGCAACTACCGTATGGTAGGCCAATCTCTCTAACTAGGACATCCAACCACAAGCCACCAACATGGGTGGCAAAAGGACAAGAATAACAATTAAGAGCTTCATACCAACCTCAGAGAACAAAGTGTGGGCTGACGCACTCAGTCATAACAGTGTCATAGGCTGCCTTTATGCCTTTAGTTTGGTTACCGGGAAAACCGTAGTCCCCAGGATGCTGTCCTGTTTTTAGAGTCTGGAATTTGTGGAGCCTGTATACAATGCTATATGGCTTGATGTCTTTTTTTAATTATTGCTTTTAAATATTGTTTTTAAATATTGCTTTGTATACAGGATTCACGAGTGCCTAGACTCTAAAAACAGGACAGCCTCCTTAGGATCACGGTTTTCACGGTACTGAAACTGCCTATAAGACGAACTTCGGGAGTGACTCTGTGCCTAGACAAGCAAATGAAGAAGGACCCGCTCATAAAGTTTACGTACACACGACAGCAAAGGGGCAGTAACGAGAGATCATAGAGCAACACTTTCCACGTTTTCTACAAAAGTGAGGACCGTTAAAAGATAAAACGGAGGAACTACTCCTCCATAATAAAAATTCAATTGTTACGATCAGGGAAGTTTTTATGGGGGGGGGGATGCAGCGGGGTGTCACACCCTCCCCCTCCCCTCCAAAGTTTGGCCAGTTGGCAATTCAGTCGGCAAAATTATATATTTTTTTGGTTAGTCGGCAAATCAGTTGGAAAAATTACATAAATTTTTGGCTAGAAGGGAAAATTATGTCGGTAAATTTCTGGTTTACACCCCTCCAACTTTTATTCTTCCTGACGTCTCTAGTTACAATGCCTGCCCTACCACTATCAGAAGATTATGGATGGTGACTTATCAACGGATTGCTGATGCCGGTTCTTATGACTAAACGGTCATTACCAGACAACTTTGATAGTCTTGTTACGATTCAAATGCATAACCGCCTGAACACGAAGCAACTACGTGTGCTCTTGTATAGGAGTGAAATGCATGCGAGGTTGCAGTTGTTCAGAAAAATAATGCCATACTCCGTACAGAGATTTGATTATTTCCGGAGAGGTGGATTCCGAGTCTGAAGGTCATGATATTGATAATATGTGACATTCTGTACTCACGTTGTAGTAATATTAGGTTATTACTCACTCAGACATGGTTTCAAGTAAATGCTGGAAAATGTTATTAAATTCCTATTTACTTATTTAATTTATTGCTCTGCTTTGAGAGAGATTTTAAATTTGTAAAAACGAAACTTTAGGAGGAATATACAGGAACAAATTCTCATGGGTATCTGCTAGGATTTTGACAGTACGTGTGTTAGAAGCGTAGTTTTCTTCATCACAATGTTAAAATAGTGCATTTAACTACTTGCTACATCAATATGGTTGGTTTTACGGTAAAGATGGATAGGACCTTTTATGTAGTGCGTTTCATTAGCTTTAATTTGGTGTATTGGAAGTTGTATTTTGATCCATGGAAACGAAGATACGACTTTTTATAGGAAATAGTTAATGTTAAGGCTCCCCCCCCCTTTTCCACCCCTAGAACCCCCCTAGAAACTGACAATGTGGCTAGGCATCATTATAAACACATATTCTAATGATTTAGCTCATCGAAACATTTTATCACGAGTGTTTTTCCACAAACTTGCACTTCTAGAGGACTTTTCTGATTTGGCCTCTCTACTAACGAAACTAAACCAAAACGAAACTAAAACTTATAATTTGTTAGCGGGTATTCCCCGTTTTTCGTAGCAAAATTTCAAGGTGAAAAAAAAATCGAAGAGAGTCAAAAAAAGTCGTGCAACAATGAGTCGAGACCAAAAGAAACGAGATTTGTTTTGTATGCTGACGAGACCAAGATGATACCGGAAGTCACGAGAATTTAATATATTAACGGTCGAAACGAGACGACTCGTTTCGATGGCAACCACCGCCGCAACTACATTTCTGGGGCCCTGGGCAAATGATAAGAACACGACCTTACAAAGAAAAAATTGTAAGACCTTTTCTTTCCATTTTAGGCATTTGGCAACCTTTATTACGGTATTTTCATATGTTGACACCTGTGTTTGGGTGCCCCTCCATCAGTGCGGTGCCGGGGGCTGTTTTTCTTCTGCCCCCCCTTCCCCTCCAAAAAAAGTTGCGGCTATGACGGCAACAGTAGTGTTTAGCTACTGCCGGGGTTCTTCTAATAGTTGGTGTAACGCTTTCTTTTAGTAGTTGAGGGGTAGGGGGGGGGGAGTTAGTTTTAATGCTGAGATGTCCCGAGTTCAACTTTACCTATCCTTTGCGGGAGTGGCGTATTAGTGAAAAATAACAATATCTACTTGCATCGTTCAAGTGATTAAGCCTATCGAGGAAAACCAACACGGCTTTTAAGTTGCAAAAGTAAAGGGAGACATTTGTTTTGGGAACAAGGCTGGGTTGCCCAAATCTTATAACAAAAGTATCTGTTGGAGGAGAAACGTTATACAAAAATAGGGAAACGTAAAGCAGTTATTCAAAAACTATTACTCATAAACGGAGTGGAAACGTGGATTACAGGTTTGATGTTCGGGTTCTAATGCCCTGGCGTTTTTGGTCAATCGCTAGGAGTAAGACAGGGAAGGCTACCACATTTCTAAAAACTGAACTTGAGGAGACACGGGGTTTCACCAGTTTTGATTATGGCACTCCAAAAGGCTCAATAGCCTTAGATAAAGTTCATGGCAGTACAAGACAGCACTACAGACCTAATTGATTACAGGCTTTTTAGACATAGATGGTAGTAAAAGAGGTCTACACGAAAGGAAACATGAAGGCGGCGTGAGAGAAAGCTACCCAATGAGCGTTGATAGTGACTGAAAATTAGACATGGGCAGGAGAGAAAAAACGGGATTTGTATGTCGTCTAATTTTCTTACGTGAGCTTCTAGCACTAAATTTACCATGCTACTGGTTGCTCCAAGGCTCCAAGCCATCACTTCACTCGCAATAGAGAGGGAAGCTAAACACTGCAAGGAAGGAACCAATGCCAATATACACCTGAGTGGAATGATATATCCTCAGGGATCAACAGAAAGGCTAATAGTAACGGAGGCGGCATAAAGATAAATAAAGTGCGGATGCTTATTTACCTCAACTTGACGAGTTCCCGGCCATACTTGAAGCTGTGTCCCCAATCCAAATGACCATGAAGACAGAAGAACTAAGGAGTCACCATACAAGATTCATTGAGGATTCATCCATTCAAGATTCGCTAATGACCAAGCTGTCGATGCGCCAATAAACCTCAAATTCCCCCCCCCCCTCCCCCATATTGCTGTTGGATAATATCGAAATATCACTCGTGTTTGCATATATGTCTGTGCGTCTTGGCTTCTTCACTGCTTATTATCCATTCATAATAAATGTTGCACCACAAAAGTGGGGGCTTGTATAAGCTAAAGATTGAACAACTAGAACTGTGCCAATTTAGGAGGAATATAGAAAATTTTTTCCGTAGGTGAAAAATATTGTATTTTTTTTCCCTAGATTTTGGAAAAATTGGAGGAGCGATTGCTTGAAAAGTTGGTTGTAATTATACTGTACATCGAGGAGAAGTGTGTATTCAAGAATTTGGTTCCCCCCCCCCCTGCGAGGCAATTATTTTCAAGGAATTTGTCATTTTTTCCTCCTGTTTGGCAAAATAGAAAGAAAAGAGATAAAGGGAAAACGTTGTACAGTATTGGACAATGAAATTTAGACAGTTTGGAAGGGGCAACTAGAAGTCTACATCTATTAATCATGTCTGGTTAGGGAAATCCTTGAATATTGCGAAGTTTTAAATTCAATAAACGAATAGTAATACCCGTAAAATAAATACAATACTGTGCCTGCGATGCAACTGAAAAAATAAAATTTGTTGAACACAGAAAAAAGTCAGTCAAACACATAATACTGCAAATCTCTATTTATGGAATCTGGATAGGTCAAGAAAATGTGGTGGCTTCTTCAGTCCCAGTACAGGACAGGAAAAGTATTATTATGCATGACAAAACCATCAACTGACTTTAAAAGTATTACGCCATTTAGTTATAAATATAAATAGATCAACAGTTTTAATATTGATTTTTTTTTTAAATCGATTTGAAAGTCAATTTTGTGGTTTTGTTTTAAAGAAATGCATTCAGAAACTTTGAACTTCGGAATAAAAAAAGCTGTGGAAAGACAATCCTTGGGGGAAAAAACTGGAAAAAAACAGCCAACAACAAAAAAAAAAAAAAAACAAAGAAAAAGATTTCCGCAGAACGAAAGCCCAGGAAAAGGAACGGACAGTAAACAGTCAATGGAAAAAATATGCCGTGAAAATAAAAAAAAAAATGTCGAAGATCACCGTAGGAAAATAACAGAAGGAAAACAATCCGAGGGAAAAAACTGAGGAAAAAACAGTTTCCTAGTGAAGTTTCTTACCTAACCTAGCTTGTTTAATATTTCTAATGCGTGGTCCAGTGACAACCCGAACCACTGCACTGTGACAGAGGTTGGCACTAATGATCTAGTTGTCACGCACCATTAAGCCTCAACCCCCTCCCCAACCCAACCTATAAAACCAAAACAAAAAAAAACATTAACGAAAAAAGTAAACAGTTTCCTTCGGTTATTTCCGTGGCCTTTTTTTTTTCGTGGCTTCTTTTTTCCTTTGACTTTTGTCAGTCTTTACTATAGTCCTTAACCACATTCGGAGTTTCATTTTCTGGCAGTATGTTGCCAGCAGTTGTGATTTGTAGAGGTTTAACAATGTTTACTCCTCCCGCGCGGAACCCCCCCCCCCCTCCTCCTCCCCCTTCCTAACGCGAAGTACGGTCTGACTGAGTATTGTCCGAGGGACCATGCCGAGAAAAGAAGCTCCTGAGTTTAATACTTTCATTAATCAAAAAAGAAAGTGGTTAGAAGTGATCAGATACCGCGCTAGTTCTAACTATAAGTTGAATGAAGTTGAATAGAAGATTTATAAGCTGATCTGGTCAAACGAATACCGACCATTAAGAGGTTGTCTCAGTCGTCGACTTAGGGATTAACGTTAAAGTTTGAAACTGAACGTTTCTCACAATCAGGTCACAAAACATGGGGCAATTTTGCGAAAAAATTTCCAATATCAACTTACGCGAATTTGACTTCAACGAATGCAAGCCCTTCTTTCTTGTTTGGTTTGGGGCGGGGATTGCCCACAGCCCCCCCCCCCCCCCCCTTCCCCTAGTGATTCCGCCTCTGGTTCAGCCAATAATTAAAGGAAAAAGGAAAACTAAGCCCAATGTTTCCGCAATTTTCATTTGCATCTCGCATTTTGTCGGTGAATATTAGTCCCCAAACTAAAGTCATTAACACTATTTTCTTACACCAGGTCAAAAGTGAATTACGCCAATGTTTAAATCGCAACAAGCCTTGTCCTATCCAGACTAAATTACTACAGTTCAGTCTGCAAGTCATTGGGTACTTCGATCATCTCTACCCGCACATGAGAAGTGGACTCGTCGTCCAATAGTGTCTAACAGCTAAAACGGACTTAAATGTCGTAATTATTTGTCGTAACAGTTTATAATTATCCAACCTGCGACATGATACATGCATTCTGAAACCAATCCCTTAAAACAATCGCACTTCCGCAGCCATTCACAGTCTGGAGGAAGTAATCGATAAAGGATAGTTGCAGAGAAGCCAACATTTTTCTGTCTAAATTTCATTGTCCAATACTGTACATGATGTTCTTTTTAAGTTGGAATGAATTGCCTAAGTTGTGTAAATGTAAATTTGGGAGGGCCCCTGCAATTTAGAAAATTAAAAAAGAGTAAAGGCACAATTGAAGGGTTAAGCCTCATAACATAATCGTTTCGAGTTTTGAGTCCCTGGCCTGTAGGTTGTTAGCTTTTAATTTTGACAAAAACCTCAATATTATTTTGTATTGAAAAAAGGAAACTGTGTGAATTTGTATATTAATATTTTTTTTTCTTCTACTTGGTTTCATATTGTGAAAATGGCAGGTATAAGAGGCGCCTGCCCAGTGCACCAGTTCCAGGTGGGAAGCACTCAAACCATACCTAAGTTCCGCCGAAATATCACTCCACAAGCCTCCCAGACGAATAATTGAAACCTTTGAATTGAAATTACATTAATTAATAAGCCAAGGTCGTTTGAGATACTTAAATTAAGTAAGCATCACCGGGGATGAAGCAATCAACAATCTCTCAGTTAAAGCACCATGGTTGAAGCGTATCAGCCGAAAAACGCGACATAAGCCCCATTCGACCCCAATAAAAAGTGTCCCCACTGTTAACAGTTCATGGGTACTAATACAAAAAGCTTAGGAATTGCTAAATCTTACAATTTTTTTTTAGAAACGAGAGCACGAATAAATGATTTAAATTAGTTTATTCATGAAAAAAAAAACCCACTATTCAAAGTATATTACCGTTGCAAAGCCGTCCAATTGTAAGTTCAAAATTCGGTGCACAGCCTTGGGTAAATTTAAGCGCTCCATAACCAGGAATAAAGAGCGTACAGTTCAAACGCCCAACCCGGTAAAAAGAGAGAAGAGGACAGACAACACAAACAAATAGTAAATTAAGAATCACAAAACCAATGTGGTTAAGGTTTTCGTGCAGAATAAATTAATAGCTTATTTTCAGCAAAGCACACGAAATTTGGGATAAAAAATAATGAAATGACAAAAAAATGTGACGAGGTGCAGAGAGGAAAAAATAAACAGAGGGAAAAAAAGGAAACAAAACAGAAAAAGAAAAAAAGGACCAAAACTAGGTAGTTAAGGGGGCCAAGTAAAAAAAAGACGGATCTCATTTCCAAGCCTTAGGAGATATTACGGAAAAAAACAATACACAAATTGTGTAGAGGACTAGGTGTATACTTTCAGGTGTATTTTTCTTTTTACACGACGAACCGATCTAAAACCAATTTTAAAATAATTTAGCAAGACTAGGGAACACGAAACTTCCAAGGGAAGGGAAAAAAAGGTGAATTTACAAAATGAAACTTATAAGGTAAAAAGGACAGGGAGAAAACAAGTGAAAATTAGAAGAAAAAAACAAGCAGCTAAGCCATACCAGCTGTGTAACCTAATCAGTAACAAAATCAATGGATCACATAAAAAACACAAGGTCATAATTGTGAAAAAGGAATGGGTATAAACAAAAAATACACCAATGTCTCACAACCACATAACCAGGACTAGAAAATGGAGAAAACAAAATAGCGAGAACTAAAGACAAAGGAGTTGGCAAACGAAACTATGAGAAAACGAAGGGAAGAGGGGGCCAAGCGAGCGAAGTCTACTACTCGATGGTGCCATCCTAAAGACCATAACAAAAGAAGAAAGATTTTTACTTTCTCCACCTTCTTCAATTCTTAATCACTATCGATTCGAATTTCTGTAAAGAAATCGAAATTTTAATGATGGGAAACACTAGGACACCGGGTTACCATACCATAGGTTTCGACGCAAGGGAGATCAGCCCACTCACCATCTTTTCAAGCTCCCACTTCCAAAAAAGTTGGATTACAAGGAACAGCAACTTTCCTCAGTCGTTGGGTTAGGACATAAACTAAAACTAAAAAATGTTCAAACTAAAAAAAACTAGAAAAAAAAAACAACACGGAATGAAGACTAAAACCAACATAACTAGGAAGAATGAAAAGAATGAGTTATTTCATGAATGGTTCAAGTTGAGAAAAGTAGGATGTCCCGGAAATCATCTTGCCTTTGACAGGATCCTTCATCCTATAAGTGAGAGGGCAGATAACCTCATGCACAACGAAAGGACCTTCGAATTTTGCTGCTAAGGCCTTTGAAAAATTCTTAGCTTGCTAGATAAATAGGTGTGCGACGTAAAATTTCGGTTCCTACTCTGTATGAGTAGGGTTTCTTTCTTGGATCTGCCTTAGCCCGATTAGAATCCTGTTGATCTTTGAGTGATTCCCTCGCCAAAGCAATAACGTTAACCTGCGTTACATATTAGCAGCCCATTGAGATGATTTTTTTTGGCAAGGGGTCCCAACAGATGAGGTTCAATGGCCCCAGGTAAACGCATTTCACCACCGTGATGGAGTTGGAAAGGACTGAACCCAGTAGTACAGGAAATGGAAGCTCATAAGGCCATCTGTATCATCGGTAAATCCAAATTCCAGGTTTTCTGTGATGTACGCGTACTGGCACGGCAGCGTGATTAGCTTGAGGATTATAGAAAGAAAGAAAGAAAGGTCTGCTTGACGCCGAACATCTTTGCCCGACAGCGCATCACACCGTTTAAGAAAGATTTCCCATTATCGCTCACCAGATGGCGGCACTGGCCATATCAAGAAAAAACCTCTTTCACAAGAACCTCAGTGATGTTGAAAGCTTTAGCATCTTTGATGGGAAAGACTTCTGACCATTTAGTTGGCGTGTCAAAGACTTTATATTTACTTTTAAACTACTGAGTTAGCTGATAGAATAGAAAAACCACAACATACATCGCTGCTGTCGTAGATGCTAATGTTTTTTGAACAGTTAAACAACGAAAAGGTCCTTTCAAATTTTAGATTGATTTAAAATATCCCTGCCTCCATTCTCGTTGTTCTGACAGTTGTATATCTGTGTTTACGCCTCATATGCTACTTCACGATTCTATATAAATATCAGAACATCGAGCTTATAAATGACAGTTTGTAACACTGCGATATAAAAAGAAAAAGATGTGCATTCATACTTCCGTCATGTTCACTTTGAAGGGCCGAACCACTCTCAACTTGGTGGCCTTCTTACCAGTTTTGGCTTTGTTTATTCTGCTTTGTTTTTACACTTGGTTTATTTTTCGTGAATTGGACGTGAATACAATTTATTTGCAACGTTGTTTAGATTTATCGTGATACACTAGTGTGTGCCTAGGCACGTACGTCAGTAAACACGTTCTCATTGTCGGAACTTTGGCCGTCCAATGAGAGATGATGCCGACAATACTGACAATGGTTATAACAATATTTTCGTACTTACGCGCCCTCCCACGCCATCCCGCGCCTTGGTTATCTTCTTATACTAACCGCATATGGTTCGAGACGTGGCTACATTGTTGTGTTGGTCTCTCAATATTATTGGCTCGCATCTCGCACCATGACTGCATTGTTGTATCCAGAAAAAGTGTTCTGAGAACAACAATTGAAATACTCGTACGTTTTCTTTGTCACGGAATTCACTAGTCAGTTCTGGCAATAATCAGCATCATGAAACGATCAGAAAAAAGAAATCCTCGTGTTGCATTGTTAGGAATCCACAACAAGAAACATAGCGTGTGTATGAGCATAGGAAAATTAACAGAGTTCTGCCAACTATTTGTTGTAAGAACTCGAAACGGCATTGGTTATCCTGCTTGTACCAATCGCATATTGTACAAGTCGTGGCTGCATAGTTGCATTCGCTTCTTATTATTAGTGGTGACGTTTTGCACCATGGCTACATTGTTGCGTCCGTCAATCCCCCATCATAAAATGCGCCAATTTTTATTTTTCCAACTTATTTCACTTTTAAGGTAAGATCATTGTGGTGGAGCCAAATTTCTATTTTTTTATTGTTTAAATATACGTATTAGGGCCTACACTATAACAATTAAAACAAAAACTGTAAATTTTGGCATTAAAGTACCAATAAACCAGTTTTTAGATAATTCGATTCCTTCAATGTGTTGCGCCGAAGTTCTATTGCGAATTGCAAAAATCACATTTTTCAAGTTCATGTTCCTTTTTCACCAAAACTATTGGTCAGAATGTTATGATTTTTGGTAGGGATGTTCATGTGGTAGTTATGGACGAACACTGCTACGTTTATAATGTTCAGACGAACTTACTGGTTTTGGTGACTATGTTACCGATAGTGCGACATTAATTAAATTTTTATCGAAGTTCATTATTTTATTTCTGATAAACTATTTACCAAAAATGTGTAAATCTAGTTGAATATCTGTAGGAAGACGTATAATAACACTAAAACATTTTTTTAAAAGTTTTATGTACTACTGTTTCTGAGAAAAAGGAACATGAATATGCCAGATTTTCTCCATGTTAAAACGTAGGGCAACCATCTTACCTTAAGAGCAAAAAAGGCAATTTTTCTGATCTAATTCTGGATTCGCTCGCCATTTTAATTAAACAAACTTGCCGTAGCAACAACCAAATCATGGTTTCAAATTTGCTCCCTAGATGTAACTCACCTTAGTTAATTAACTACTTACGAAGAATTACTTGCTGAAGGTCAAATAAATTTTACCAATGTTACCAATTGCACATTTTAAGTAGAATTAGTATTAAGGAAATCTAGCGGAGTCGCTCGCTTCGCTCGCTCATTCCGCGTCGTCTCGCTGCGCTCGAGAAGACTTCTTGCTGCAACACTTATGATACAGACAGACCTAACACAGAAAAAATGATCAAGCAAATTATAAGAGTGTAGTATACGATATCGGTTATCTCGGGAGAAGGTCAATATTATTTTTTTACGTCCAAGGAGTCAAGCAAAAAAATCAAGCAATTTATCAGAAAAGCCCTGTTTCTGACGACAAACGCTGATTTTCGTTCGCTTTGCTCACTCAATCAGCGCAAACATTTCCTCAGAAACTTGACTGAATCAATGTAACCACCAAGAACCACACATCACTTGTATTTTGTGTCAGTATACACTTTATGTGGGTTTTCTTATTTTACCTATTTTAAGAATATTGTTTTTTACCTCCTGCTCAGTACAGATTTTTCCATGGGGCGTCTTTTCACTTCACTTTCTGATGATCCCTCACTTGGAGAAACATCTGCAGAACGTCAGTTGTAATCTCCTACGAAGGTGAGAGATGAAAAATTGATAGAGCAAATCGACCCACACATTCAAAAGGTTTACTTTACGTGGAAATCGTTCGATTTGCTCGTTCAATCCACGCACATCCGTGCTACAGAAACACGAATGTTTGACACCGTTTTAAAACCAAATCAATTGTTTTGAGTTTTCCTTCCATCAAGTCAGTTATTATAAAACCAATTTTAAGATGTATATGTGGTGTGTTGCAAAATACGTCGTCTGTGCACCCTTTTCTAGATCATCTCTCTTTGCTCGACAAGGTTTTCATGAACAAACTATGACGTCATGAACAAACATCATGCGGGTAAAAAAAACTTTGACGTTAGTTTTTCGGGTTCTTTCGCTTATTTGAGGGTGATAATATCAAGTTACAGCGATGAAAATATGCATATTAAAAGCGAAATTTAATTATCTTTCGTTTGGTCCTACTCCCATCTTTGTAGGTGCTTTGGTTCCGGAGGAGTAGAGGTACAAACACCCATGCACGCACATCGTATGATTTTAATTATGTAGATTGGAAATGAGCCATCAGCGAAAATTTATACACTAGAAATAACGTAGTTCAGTAAGCCACCTTTATATTCACTTACGTTTCATCGGAGTGGCATGACCCGAATTCGAACCGTCTACCCAGTTCGTCCTCAGATCACTTGCATAGTGCCTTCACTGCTATGGTCGCATCCTCCACTGGCATAAAGATAACTCACTGAACCGTTATTAAGGTTACAACCGTGACCAAGACTTCATTCGACCAAATGTTCTCGGCCATAGGGGCTATGCAATTGAGCTTGGGTTGAACTGGGTAGCCGGTTCGAATCCGGGTCATGCCAGTCCGACGAAACGTAAGTGCATAAAAGGTGGCTTACTGAACTATGTTATTTATAGTGTATAAATTTCGCTGATGGCTTATTTCCAATTTTCGGCAATATTATTTAAGTGATTTTTGTCTATTTAAAATTAGTAGTAGTAGCGTAAGCTTTGACATAAATATAAACAGTAAGCTTCTTTACCATTTGTATGATTTCGCTGTTGTGTTTTCCTATTAAAATGCCACGAAGAAAAGTGACATTTGTACAAACAGCTTTGAAACAGGGTTTTCCAAACAACAGTAGAAATACTCGTGTTTCGTTTGTGTGCAGAACTCACTAGGGGGTTCTGAGAAATCACTACGGGTTCTAGCAAACAATCACTACGAAATCACTACGAAATAGTGTGTAATTTTCGCTGATGGCTTATTTCTAATTTTCCTTAATGTTATCTTAATGTTTTGATTTACAGCGATTTTTGTCTATTTAAAATGAGTAGTAGTAGTGTTAGCTTTGATATAAATATAAACAGTAAGCTTCTTTACTATTTGTATGATTTCGCTGTTGTGTTCCTATTAAAATGCTAAGGAGAAAAGCGACATTTTGTACAAACGGCCTTGTAACAAGGTTTTCCAAACAACAATACAAATACTCGTGTCTTCTTTGTGTGCAGAACTCATTAGAGAGTTCTGAAAAATCACTGGGGGTTCTAGCAAAACCATACATGTTTGGTAGGATCATATCTTACTTACCCATCCACTCCATAATCTCTGTTTGACTCTTCTTATCGCGTGGAAACATTCTCTTACATACATGGGACAAGAATACTCTTCAAGTTTAAGCGCAATACACATGTTAAGCAGTCGTTAGGTAACTGTTATTGTAGGGTGTTGTTCAGAAACATCTGCACTAAAGTACGTTGCACAAGCATCGATTAACAACTTCTGCATGCCTAAACTTCAGTCACACAGGTTACATTTAATCATACATAGGTTTTTCCTATAAAGGCAGTTTTTGACCTAATTGTTTCCGACATTTTTTCCAGATCATGGGCACCATTCTGACGTATCTGTTCATTCTACTGCAGTTTCCTGATTCTGGATGCAAGAATACACAAGTGAAGGAGTGCACCACTCAAAACGGAACTGGTTAAACAATTCTACACCGGAGTGTCAATAATTGTTTGGGGTTTGTGTGTTTCCCCACTTGCACCCATTATAAAACTTTCGAATCTAATTTTGGGCTCTCTGATCCACTGTTTTAATGCATCACTAGCCACATCGATCACTTTGCTTACTTCATTAGTGTCGAACACTGCTTCACATAGTCTGCAGATCATCATACACTCGATGTATTAAAGATGAAGGGCGTTATCTGTTCGCAGGTATTATCCAGAATACGTTCGTTGAGTAACTCAGAATAAATATTTATAGAAATAAATTGAATTCTAACTAACATCGAACAACAAAGTCTAACGAATTAAAACATGCAATGTAAGTTGAACAGCGCAAGGACCCGACTTCATTTATGCCAGGGCAGGTAGCTACGCTACGCTACCTGGACTAGCGCGCCACTTGATGTTGCTGTTGTCACGGTATGACTCCCTGCTCTTTTTGAATTGTGGAGAAAAATGGCGGGTATTACGATTTGTGCTTAGTGGGGAAAGGCGAAAATGAAATTTCAACTACGCGATTATTGCATTACCTTGATATGTGACATCTGCGATTATTGCGACATTTGTCTATGTAGGCCAAGTTGTTTGAAGTTGATCAATTGGTCATAACAGTACTCTTCCTACAGTAAGCCTATTAACTACATACGTTTAAGCCGAGGCCTAGCTGAAAGTGTCACTTCCAGTAAGCTCACTAAACAACTCAGCAGCTGTCGGAACTGGATAATGGTCACCTCGAGTTATGGGTTCACAGTGGTTTTGTAATCACCGATTACCTGGATTTCTCCATTGGCCTTATGAACCACTATAATCGGAGTGGCCCATTCTGACGATTCTACTGGTTCCAGGATACCCAGGCTCATTGGGCACCTGATTTCCTGGTTCACTCGTTCTTTAAGTGCTAGTGGTACAGGGCGTACTCGGCGGTACACTGGCTCGGCATCAGATTTGTAGTCTTTAATCTTTCCAATGCCACAATCCAATCCCACGTAGTGTCACATGACAACTGGTGTGGCAATATGTTAGACTATAATATGCATCCTAGGCTATGGTAGGTAGTTAGGCTTGGTTTACATGAACACCTATTGTCCCACCACACATGACGACGTGACACACCAAACCGCAATATAACTTGTAGAAAAGGCTTCATGTAAATCAAAATTTGTTTTGTGTGAACGTTTCATAGTAATGTATTTTTGGTAACCAGTTAATATTAAAGGAAAGCTAAACCCTCTCATCTTAAACTTCAGTATCGTTTTAGGCTAATCAATTTGCACTTATACCTAGAAGTAATTGGAATAGAAGTAAACTTTTCTGTTTCTAACCCAGAAAGACATGCTGAACAACAGACTAAAAGTCTAAAAAAATCTAAGTGGCGGAAGAGGTCTAAAGTGGCCGCCATCTTGGTAAAATGGCTTCCGGTTGTTGTTTTTTGCACATATCTCATAACTCGTCACTCCTACGACAAAATCGACTTCATACAAAATTAAAGCACACAAAATGTCCTACAAAACATGTCCTATTTACTTTTTCTCTTGGTACAATGGTTTGGTTGATATGAAGCATTTTAACTCATTATCGCACAAAATAAATCTGTTATTATTGAGATATAAATCACCTGCGCCGTAAACAGCGATATCATGTGATACTGCTATGTAACAAAAACAAAATTATTATATATCTATGCCGGACGCCTGGTTGTTTAATGGTTTACATTAATTACATGTTGTTCCTATGTATATTGTTGTAGGCTAGTCAATGAACGTGGATACCTGAAGTAATTGTAATATGCTGAACAACGTACTAAAAGTCTAGAATAATCTAATGACGGAAGGGGTCTACAATTTTGAGGAGGAGGAGGTGATTTAACTCCTCAAAACGTTTTGTTTTTTTGCTGTAACTTCTTAACCATCAACAAATCAAGAGCATAATGTAAAACAAAAATGTTCTGGGCACAATACTGGACAGGAAAGGTGATATACATCTTTTACGTAAAAGCAACCTTTAAGTGGAAAATCGTATAGTATATCACCCTTAATTCGCCCAAGTGCTCCTTTTTTCACTTGGTTGTTGCAGTCATTTTTGTGTTCAAAGTGCTCTTGCGAGCCCTCTAATA
>JAHWFP010167468.1:5556-21516 GCA_023313725.1 Lithobius niger | reverse complement strand
GGTGGGGATCTAAGTTAAACAACATCGTTAAAATTAATGGAAAGAGTAGATCCCTACCTTTCAGAAGACCCTTTTCACCTCCATTTTGAGCTATTAGAGGGCTCACAAGAGTAATTTGAATACATCAACATACACTTTCGCTGCGACGCCATTATATCTTCACTTTTAAATGAGTGAAGGATGGTCCCTATTTAAGTAAAACAATTTCGGTTAGGATTGATGGAAAGAATAGCTCTCACCCTTTCAGAAAATCCTAGGCATGTCCATTTCGGAGTATTAGTAGGCTCGCAAGAGCACTTCAAACACGAAAATGACTACAACAACCAATTGAAAGAAGGAGCGTTCATGCTAATTAAGGGTGATATACTTTAAATACGATTTTTGGGTTCAAGGTTGCTATTACGTAAAAGGTGTATATCACCTTTCCTGTCCAGAATTGTGTTCAGAATGTTTTTGTTTCATATTATGCTTTTGATTTGTTGACAGTTAATGAGTTGCAGCCAAAAAAAAAAAAAAACGTTTTGTGGCAGTTAAATCACCCACTTCCCCCCTCAGATGGTGGCCATTTTAGACCTCTTCCGCCACTTAGATTTTTCTAAACTTTTAGTATGCTGTTCGGCATAGCTTTACGAGACAGAAACAACAAAGTTTACTTCTATTACAATTACTTTTTTTTAAATTAATTTCTTTGAGCCTTGAGTCAGCCGAAATAATTTAATGCTTGTATGGCTGAACCGGCTCAATTTAGAACATTACCAGACCTTTAGAGAAGAAGAAATAATCTGGTAAAGGGAAGTGCCAACCAGGGGATTCGATCCGGGAAACCTCCGATCATCGTAGGGGCCGAAAGATTGTCCAGAACTGGCCAGAATAGTTCCCATAGCTTCAGGGTATACATTGACTCCTGCTACAATATCAAAAGGAACATCGTGTAATGTAAACCATTAAACAGTCAAGAGTCCGGCACAGAAATATAATAATTGTGAACGATATAGGCTTTGTTACATAGAAATCTTGCATATCGCTGTTTATGGCGCAGGTGATTTTACTTTTTTTTTAAACTTTTAATTCATTACACGAGCCTTACAGACCATAAGTCATACGCTTGACGCTAAGAACCTAGCCTAAATCTTAACCTAAAACTTAACCTATTCAGTGACACAGATGCAGCTATACAGTATTACATTTTACCCCGTACTCGCCCGAACTTCCCTGAGTCACTTCCGAGTCCGGCCAAACCTATCCGTCTGTTCACAAAACCTCACTACCTGCCGCAGAGTGGACATTGTCCGAGCGTTGTGCGAGGAGGCACCCAAAACGCAACAAAACACAACAAAGACTTATTTTGTGCGATAACAGTTAAAATGCTTCATATCAACCAAACCTAAGATAAAAAGTAAATAGGACATGTTTTGTAGGAAATTTTGTGTAATTTAATTTTGTTCAGAGTCGATTTTGTCGTAGGAGTGACGAGTTACGAGATATATGCGAAAAACAACAATCGGAAAGCCATTTTTCGAAAAAGGCGGCCATTTTAAACTTCTTCCACCACTTACATTTTTCTATACTTTTAGTGCATTGTTCAGCAGGTCTTTCTGAAGCATAAACAGCAACGTTTACTTCTATTACAATTAGTTCCGGGTTTCACCCTTTTTTCGCTCCAATTGACTAGCCTGTTAATTAAAACACTTAAAAAAAAAACATGTAAGAGGTACGAAAACCACTCAGGCTTTATAGTTATTAAGTAGTAATGTGTCTAAAATCTTCATTCTAGGGGACGAATTCTGCGTTCGGGCGGTCAACACAACCAAGTATCGTTCGCGTGACGTCACACTTCACCACCTGCATGGCGCATGCGCCCAACAAGCTCAGGCAAGATCGCGCTCGGCTCTCATTCCTGACCATGCGTGTTCCCTAAACTACTTCTCCCTCCCCAGGAGCAACAAGTGGACATTGTCCAATCGCTTATCTGCCCAGCATTTCGCGTTAAGTGGATTATTGCTTAGCTGAACGAACTTGCACGAATTTTTGTTGGGTTAAAATAGTCAAGGTAGCGTACGTTCTTGAATACTTTAATTTAATAATGTTACATTCATACCTGTGATTCACCCGGATTGCTGCAATGAGTGCACAAAACCAAGTTCTCTAATAATCATTTTACTTCACAAAAGTCACACTCCTTGCTATAGCCAAAACCGTCCTGCATGCATGTGCTCCAACTCATTCAGGTTGCTGTTGATTATCCAACACTTTAACTGTTAACTGTTCATAAAGCTCTTGAAAGTCTTGGTTGGCTCGTTTGTGCCTTTCTATGCTGCAATTATGCATTCTATACTCACGTGAATTAATCACAACTGTTGGTGACGCCATGTTCACCTTCGTTCCCCTCCCTTATCCACTGATCTCTATACCATGATGTGTTCTGCAACACGGTTGTACCACTGTGCGGTGCAGTTGATGGCTGATCAGGTAGGAGCACCGTTACAATAAATCACGCAGAGATTGAGTTTTGGTTCACGCTGCTATGGTCATATCACAAGCGGACCGGTCACGCAGCCGCCATGTTTTAGGAAGCACAACCCGCAACACACTCGCTAGTATGCTACGATGTCGTCATACCGCCAAGATCCATGGGTGATGAAGTGTGACGTCAGTACCATGCGTGGAAATCGCGTTCGCTGTCTCGCTCCTTGGAAATATCAAACTTAGATTCTAAATTAACTATTGTGTAATTAATACGAATGTTGGAAACTTCGCGCAACTTGCATCTCGTTTTTTTTCATGCTTAACTAACAATAGTGAAATTTAAGATGGAAAAAAATTTTCTTTGGGTGAGCATTACGTACGGTACGATATTCTCCCTACTTATACATCTGATTTGCCATACTGGATAACAACAGCCTTTGCTACCGGATCGAGATGGAAGACATGTACGAGGACATGCTCCACGACAGCAAACGTTTCGATATGAATAATTACTCCCAAAACCATCGTTTTTTTTTCGATTCGAACAAACAGTTTCTGTAGATACGCAATAAAATGTGCACACAATATCACAACACGCGCTCATGCCTACGTTGGCTTCATTCGTCTAATATCGAAAAACCACGGAAGCTCGTTTGTGAGCATTTCCTAATTTATTAAGTTCCATTAAAAAAATGCCCTGATATGCAAATGAACTCGTTTTGGTCTTTTAATTTCCACAAAAGTCTGAAAAAAAGGGCTATTCAAGAATCGTTCATTTACAGACGTTTGCATTGCCCCTCTAAAACCAAAACTTGTAAAGAAACCTCCATGTTAAAGTATTCACATTGAAAAGTATGCTATCACGCCCACCAATGAAACAACAGCCAAGCTAACCCCACCAAGTATTAGTTCAAGGGGTAAATAAAAATTAGTTTGACCATTGCTATACTTTTGCTAGCACTTGTTTAGGTTTTGCTTTCCTCTGAAGTAATAGCGCGTGGCGGTTTTTCATTGGTGTGTGTGTGGGGGGGGGGGGGGGGTGAAGGTTATATCACTAATTTCCATGACCATTTTTTTTTTACCAGTGTTGGTTTTTTTATGTGAGATTAATTCTACTAAGAAAGTTTGTAGCAGTCCGCTCTGTCGTGGTTTATAGTCCATGCTGTCAGTGCAAAAATATTTCAGATCCGGCAACAACCTGCATATTGCACATGCAAGCTGCTCACATGTTGTAGTTTCCAAATCCGCTGGGAGAAACTCCCGGAAGTGACGACATACAGCCGTGATGACGTCATCAAAATGGCCACCACGCGATGTACTAAATCTCTATTATCTCCGGAACTAATTGATCAATTGTATCGTGCAACCTATTGTTGGAAAGATAATTGAATTTTTTTAAAGAAATGTCTGAACAATATATGCCAACATCTGTTAGTTTTGGTTTAATCTGAAGAGAAACGTAATATGACTGCTGTGCGATATACTAATTCTCAATTATCTCCGGAACTAATCTAACCTTGCGATGCTAACCTTGTGTGCGTACCTATTTTGTTTTGCATCAGAATGCTGTTTGCTCTTCCTGGTGTTGCAACACAGGCGTGAACAAAGTTTTCATTCTAGCCACTACCTGCTAACTCATAGTCAGTCATTGAAATTACAGCCATTTTTATGTGCAGCTCTGTGATGGTTGATCGACCTTAAACTGGTGTCTGCGATGAATTAATATTCTTCAGAATACTTATTAAAATGTTCATGGCAAGGCAAACCATGGATGAGGAATTCACATCATATCCTAGTAGTGGGAGGAGAATTGAAGTGGATTTACCTTTGAAACCTTCATGGATGTTTTGACGGGAATGGAAGGCTACCCAAGATAACACTTTACCTTCGTGGTCAGTCTTGCTTCTGGTGGATTCTGACCAGTCCATCATTTCCACGGGTGCATCAATTATTTTTCTTCCCTGGTGTAATTTACCATTGGTATGCGAGGAAGACTTGTGGAGGACTTGGCAAACCTATTCTGCTTTATTCTTCGATTGTCCTAGGTGAGACTGGTTGTCACAGACATACCTTCTGGTGGGCGAAAGATGAGACTACCAGTTCCATGGAATGAGTTCGCCGATGTACTAAACGTGTACAAGTGAATACATTACAGGTAAAAAAAATGCAGAATAAAACCAACTTTAATTACACATAAGTTAAAGTGGGATCAATTATGTGTATGTTTTCCTTCAAATTAAACAAAAAAGACTTACGGCATACATTGTGCTTGCAGTTCTTTTGGCAAATTATATTTCCAACAATAAGTTGCAGTATAATATTGATATATTCGTTCCGGAGATTCTACAGATTAGTATATCGATGGCGGTCATTTTTATGACACGGTAATATGTTTTTCTCTATATTAAACAAAAACTAACACATGTACGGCAAACAATACTCTGGCAATTCTTTTAACAAATTAAATTATCTTTCCAACGATAGGTTACATTTTAAGATTGATCTATTAGTTCCGGAGATATACGAGATTTAGTACATCATATAGTGGCCACTTTTAGAACGTCATAATGTGTTTTCCTTCAAATTACGCAGAAACTATTAGATTTACGGTATACATTGTTTTGGTATTTCTTTTAGAAAATTAAATTACCTTTCCAACGATAGTTCGCACGAAAAGAATGATCCATTAGCTCCGGAGATAATTGAGAATTAGTATGTCGCACAGCAGACATATGTTTTTCTTCAGATTAAACCAAAACTAATAGATTTATGGCATATATTGTTCGGACATTTCTTTTAGAAAATTAAATTATATTTCCATCAATAGGTCGCACGTTAGGAATGATCGATTAGTTCCGGAGATAATAGACGTTTAGTACGTCGCATGGTGGCCATTTTGATGACGTCCTCGCGGATTACGTCGTCAGTTCCGGGAGTGTCTCCCGGTGGATTTGGAAACTACAATGTGTGTACAGCTTCCATCTGCAATATGCAGCTTGTTGCCGGAACTGAAATGTTTTGGTACTTTTTGCCACTAACAGCACATACTCTTACCTGGGGAATGAATTTTAATGGGACTGTGAACATATTATTTTGTACTCTTGTCGCATTTCCTTGGGGGGGGGGGGGGTGAGCGCGGGGCGCCGGGGCCCGACGCCTGTTGGGAAGTCCAGGGGGGGGGGGGTGGATGGATGAGGTGGGATGGCCCGGGTTTGAAGGGGATGCTAACAAGAACTAATTAACACTAAATTAGAAAATAGCTTCACTCATAACAACCCACTTGAGTTTCCAAAACGTTAAGCACACATTTATTAAGTAATAGATATCCGTGAAGTAGACTGGGTTATCCCGAAATAATTGCTCGTCTGCGAGAAACGGAACAGTCCAAAGATCGAGGGGTTGCGAAATCGAACAAGCGCGCTAGCGCGAGTTTGATTTTGCTACCCGTCGATCTTTGGACTGTTCCGTTTCGAGCGGACGAGCAATTATTTCGGGATAACCCGGTCTAATTCACGGATATGTGTTTTAATGCTAAGGTGTGACGTCGAGCCAACAAGTAGTTATTTGAGATTTAAAAAAAAATTTATTTGAAAATTTTATTTGTGAATTATGACGTAAATTCCTGAACTCAAACTTCCGGTTTAAACTTCCTGTCTGCGAAAGTCTCAGGTACGCGACGACGTCCCTATATCCAGTCCCAGTCACCAACATTTGTGTTTAAGGTAAAACCGTATTTTTTCTACTTTATTAGTTTAAATAAGATATAGCGTATAAAATGCGGTATTCGCTTGAGTCTCGTAGGTTTTTAGGTGTATTTAAGTGTGTTTACAAGTGTCGGTAGCCTAGTTTTAGTACTGTCGGAGCGAAAGGTTGACGGATTGGGCCATTCTTACATGGGTGGGGTTCTAGCATAGTAGCCTACGCGAGGTTTTTTTTTTTTTCCTGTTAGTACGATAAATGTCGCAGGTTGCAAATGTGCTTATTTATGTTGGTTGAATTTGTGTTGTGTACAGTAGTTTTGCAAAGTATGTCACGTGGTAGAGCAGTGGTTGTGTAGAGCGCGAAAAAAGTGATAGATTATCCAAAAAAGTGTGGGTTATCAAAATTAACCCACGGTCACGTGTGTGGGTTTTCAGATTAACCGTATATAACGGCTACACTTTTAGCATGGGTATGTGTTGGCGTGACGTCACCACCGTGCATTAAATATAAATACAGGGCGTCACAAAACTGCTTACGAAGGTAAAATGACAAATATTAAAAAGGTAAGCTATTAGGCAAAGCATGATTTCGAGTCGGATAAGCAAGTGGTGAATCCAAAACACCTGACGAACGCACTCAAGGCTGGATTAAATAGGTTTTACGTTAAAATCGTTTCCTGGCAGTTATGAGTAACCTCTTCGTTTCCTAAGAAACCAGCGCACTATAGGAGAAATACGAAGCACTAATTAGATTTCAAATACACAGCAACACACCCCTACCAATACTCACACGTCACCGTACAAATCCAACCCATGCTAGCACGGAAAACATCGGTGTTGGCAATATAACGTGACAAACCTATGTGACCTGGTAACGTGCGAATCCCCCGTCGTAATATTTACCACTTTAAAACTCATCTGGCAAACATAATTACTCCCCGACAGCTTGGCAGTAATAAATAGAAGGAATCAAGAGTTTTACCTGATCAAGGATTTCATGAGGAACGACGGAGATGGCACTTTGAACGGACGTAGAAGACAGAAGCCGGGTCACGGAAATTTTGCGGTGAGTTCGCAGAACAAGATGGAGGCTAGACATCCAAGTTGAGAAAGACGCACGTCATGCGGGGGTGACGTGGACACACGTCACAAGCAGTCAAACGGTCCATGCTGAGTACTGGAAACGAGGAAGCAAGGGCCACGCCCACCAAACTGGCGAAGCGACGTGGGGCAGATGTCTCGTTCAAGATTCGGAACGGGACTTCTGTTTACATGCTCGTTATCGGCGATATAAATAGAAGAAGATAGATTTGCATAAATTATTAAATGAAGTAATATTTGTTTTTCATGAGAGAATTAGAGATGAATTAAATCTACTCAAATGAGATGATCGAATAATGAGTTATTAAAATACATATATGAAAGCAGTAACATAAGTAAATAATAAGTTAACAATATTACAAAACTAATAAACGGGAAAAATATAAGTATAACAACAAGACTAAACCATAGTATGCCAAGATTGCATCATGTGAGCACTGGGACGTCAGATTCGATAGGCGTCTTGCTCCCAGCTGTACACTTCTGGCTTCGTACCGACCCGGGTTCGATCCTGGGAAGGGAAGTGTATATGTACGGGTTTTTCTCCGGTTGATTCCCGCCCGTTGCACGGGGTTTCCTCCGGGTACTCCGGTTTCTTCCCTCATGCGGCAAAAAACAACTGTTCCTGGTGGTGGTAAAACCTTCCACTTAACATCTGCCGCTTGGGCCTAATAACAAGCTATTAGCTTATTGGCCGACGCCTTCTATTATTATTTATGAACTCAGGCATTTTTCCTACCCACGCTAAGACGAGTGCAAGTCAGAGATGATCGACTGGGCGCTGGAAGCAAATACTAAACGTGACACTCTTCCACCTTTATTATGCCACATCGACATTAATGGTTGCATGTCTTTAAATTTTTATTTGACCTTTTTTATTTTTGTTAGTACGTTTCATTTTTCAGTCTCTGTTAATAGTTTTTTGTCGTTTTTACACAATTTTGGCAGAATTATGGCAGTAGCTTTTCTTGTAAGTGATGCGTTTTCTTGTTGGCTTTTTCGTTCATTGAGCACCCTAATGATTAGAAAGGCGAATATGTGCTTCACATGTAATCATAGATGACATGACACCTTAGTGTACAAAACCAATATTCCTAATTACATCAATTAAGAGTATTGATCTATGCCTAATAGCAAACGTAGTAAGCCGACGCTTTACGATTAAAGAACTGGAAATAAATTACCAGTTCTTTGCACCGTAATTTTACGGAAACTTTTACCAGTGGCGATTAGCCATCTTTAAAGTCGTAGTAATGACAATCAGTAGCGTAACGCACAGGCATGCTAGGTATGCAATGCATACGGGTCCAGACCTATTGGGGCCTGCCTGATCTGTGATCATTCATAATTAACAAATCAGCGTATTAAAAAGTTCATGCTTAATGAAGAGCTTTGCTGCTAAAGGTTGAATAAATAACAAACAAAAAAATAAAATTAGAGCATGGAAACATGTTTTATCTGATAACCATAATAAAGTAATTTTTATGTTCAAGATACTGTATCACACATCCACGAGCTTCAGCGTCGCACGGACAGTGCCAGTTAAACAACTGATTTTGACGACATTTGGACTTGGTTGATAAATTCTGCGAAAATTTCCACGCACCAGATTTCATGAAAATCGGTTCAGTCGTTTTCACGTTTCCGAAGTCTTAGGACTTGCTAAAAAAAAAAAAAAAAAACTGTGAGAGGGAGATGGAGCGAAGCCCACCTACAAGTTTTGCAAAGGGGTCCAGCGCAAATTCGTTATGACACTGATGACAATATCATTTACTTGTTAGTGATGCCTATTGTTTGTTTATTGCAAATTGTGCTGATGTTGTGGCATCAGGAAATATAGGGCAGTGACACGACGTTTTTACTGAGAGTGTTACCATGATTTTCCAGAAATCGTTCATTGAATCAACCCTTCCTCATATCTGGCTCACTGCTAACGTCACCCCAATACATAAAGCTGGGGATCGTAGTAACCCGAACAACTACAGACCAATTAGTCTCACCTGTATCCTCTGCAAATGCATGGAAAAAATAGTCGCCAAACAAATCATTACCTTCCTCAACCATAACGACTTCTTTACCCCTAGTCAGTACGGCGGCCTTCACGGCAAATCCACTACCCACAACCTCATTTCCTTTCTTGACCTTGTCACTGAATGGACTGAAGGTGGATCACAGGTAAATGCCGCCTACTTTGACCTCGCTAAGGCCTTCGATACCATACCCCATGACATCCTTATCACCAAGCTAACCACCGTAGGCATCTCTGGCCACCTCCTAAAGTGGCTTATTGCTTTTCTCACAAACAGAACTCAACGCACTGTCATCAACGGTCACCCTTCTAAAATCGGCAATGTTACCAGTGGAGCCCCACAGGGAAGTGTCCTCGCCGGCCTCCTCTTCATTATCTTCATTAATGACCTACCTGACTGCCTTACATGTAATAGCTGCATCTTCTTGGACGACACCAAGCTTGTTGCCCCAGTCATCTCCCCTGATGACCCCACTGCTTTTCAATCCAATATCTACAAACTCACTCAATGGGTCCAGGCAATGAACATGGACTCAACGAAACAAAGTGTGCTGTCCTTAGCTTCGGCCATCCCACGACCTTACACCAGTATACCCTACAAGATGATGGACCCCCAATTAAACACGCAGACTTCCAGAAAGACCTTGGTGTGCTCATCGATCAAAAACTCACCTTTTCTCAACACATTGACCTCATTACCAGACGAGGCTATCGGATGCTTGCTATCATTAGGAACTCCTTCTCTGTTCTTGACGAACGTACATTCTTTTTACTCTACCGCTCCCTTGTTCGCAGCATCCTTGACTACGCTAATTCTGCTTGGTGGATCAGATTTGAATCCGACCGCGACAAACTCGAGAGACTCCAGAGAAGAGCCACAAAACAAGTCCATTCCATCCATCACCTCTCCTACACTGAACGCCTGAAAGCTCTCCGACTCCCCACCTTCGAATACCGCAGAATCCGAGGCGATCTCATCTTTACGTACAACCACCTGCACTCTCCCTCAAACACAAATAAACCCCTTTTTGTCCTCAATAACAACCCACAAACTAGAAACAACGGGCTCACGCCGCTGCACTTCCAAAAACCGAGAACTCTCTCTTCCTTTCCGGATTTGCAGCACCTGGAACCGTCTGCCTAGGGACATTGTCACCGCATCAAATACCAATATCTTCAAAACCAAATTAGATACCTTCTTACCGTCCATCACCCCTCAGTTTGTGTACAAGAACTGGTGAACCCTACCCATTTCCTCCCAGCATCAAAAGCAACAAGCTTCCTGCTGGTGTTTTTCAATGTCAATGTCCATGTAGTATTATTGCGTATAACTCTATGGTGGAGCCAAAACTGGGTTAGCTACAAGGAGCACTGGAGGGAGAAAGGAAGATCGTCTTATTGAAACCAAAGACCTTGGAATAGTAGTAGTATAGTCTACACGCACCATGAGCGCTGGCGTCGCGGCTGAGAATTGAACGGCAGAAGAAGCTCCATGGTAGGGACAGTCGGCAGGCCTAATAGCATGGCGCAGTGCTGCTAACCCTTGCGCTAAACATTCTAGTATCCTATTGTGGGCGTATGGAAAACTTTAGTTATTACTTTTATCAGTAAAAGATAGTTTGGAAGTGATCTCCAGTGAGCCAGTGACATATGCGACCACCACTTGCTACCGTTTTTTTTTAAAGCACGTTATTTTGATGCTACAGCTGTTCGGCACCTTACCTAACCTGATCAACATAACGTCAGAAACCCAGTGGTTGTTTGTGATTTGTTATTACAAATTCATTGCTAGAACGTTTTCTCACTTGAATTTTATTTTGAGCAGAGAGAAATAAACGCGGCACTTGGGGACTGACGACAAGTTTCTTGAATTTATTTATTTTTTACGAGAACATTTCAACAGTAGGTCACGCTGGGATCAACGCAATCTAACACGAATTTCCACACCACGCCATTTCATGGCAATTACAATGTACTTTAAAATAATAATAATAAACTTTATTGTGACACGTGAATGTATACGTGATCAACATAATGGGAGGGGGGGGGTAATCATTGTGCCAAAAGGGTGAGATTTAGGTGCTGGGCCCGATTTTAGGAAACAAAAGCCTCGGAAATAAATACCTCGGAAATAAAGCCCCGGAAAGAAACGCTGGTGGGGAAAAGCCCCGGAAAAAAAGGCCTCGGAAAGAAAGCAGACGGAAAAAAAACCTGGAAAAAAAAGTCGTGGAAAAAAGCCGATAGGGAAAAAATGCAACAAAAATCTGGAGGAAATTTCACAAAAATATTACCTTTAAATATGTGTGTGCATAATAATGGACAATGGCCTTAGCTGGAAATACTATCAGCACATCTGACATGCTATTAAGCAAGGCTAATCGAAGTTGTTCTGACCAAGACCAGGAATTACTTAACGGCAAGCTTCACTTATTACGTACGATTTATTCGCTCATGCGAGAATTTATTTCCTCGTTTTATATACATCTTATGTTTTTTTTTTGTGGTATGGGAGAAGTGCGAGGGGGAGAGGATTAGGGGGGGGGGGAGGGGAACAACACACTCTGGGAAAAAGTACCAAAGTTTAAGCACGGAAATATCGAATAACTCTAAAAAAAAAGTTAAAGTAATTTTGAGTAAACTTAATGTTTTCCCGAATTTTCTTTTAATTATCCATAGTCGGTCAAATTCAATACTCCAACTCCTCCTTCCCCAGTTACGGCATATTTAGAAAATATATGATTCTCGATGCTTCTTCCCCTTCCATTCTATTTCAACTTTGGTGGAAACTTCGTTATTTCACGAATTGTCTCTTACTGGACACGTCTTTTTCTCTCCACGACTTCTCCAGTAAAGGAAAAGAATTTGAGAGGAAACTTGTGACTTCTAGTCTTTCTGTAAATGATTCCGAAGGCAGTTAAGGTAACTTTGGTCGAGTAGCAATCAGCTGATGAATGATGAATGCACACGTAACTATGTTTAGGCAGTATTTGTAGGTGATTTTAAACCAGATTTGTTGTAGTTTTTCTCCTATTGGCTTTATTTTCCGCGGCTTTTTTTCCATCGGCTTTTTTTTCATCCGCTTTTTTTTCCGGGGCTTTTTTCCGAGGCTTTTTTTTCCGTTCACCCTGGGCCCATTCTTACACCAACCCAAAACAGACAATTACCGTCAACAAACAAAAGCAAAAAATTAAAAGTAAATAAGAAAATGTGGCAGTGGGGGCAGGGAAAAATGAGAAGGGAAGAAAAAGTGGGAGGGGGATGGACACCAAGTTATGAGTTAAACAAGGGACGGAATAATTGAGTTTTATAGGCCTGTTTATCAGGGCTTAACCGAGCTTATCCAGAAGTTGTCAGAAGTTGACCATTTCTTTTTTTTTCAAACTAGCCTACCTCTTTGTTTTTCAATGAAGAAACTCTAAGACTTACAGCTTAAGATAAAAAAAAAAGTAACTCATGTTTAACAGAACTGAGTGCATACTACCATTACTCCAAGGTCTTTGCCCGCATGTCTGAAAACCATGCGCATGTTTTTTTTTATGACTTGTAAGCAACTTCGGCGCAAAACTGAGAAGCCTCACGAGAGTTTTCTGAAATAACGAAAACAAGCGATGTTTGATATGCAGGCTGGCTACAGTTCGAAATTTTGATATCTTTGTTTCCCCTAACAAAGATCAAACTGACTTGTAAAATTACAAAAAGCAAAAAAATTCCTGTTAAACAAGAAACTTTTTTTTTATGCCCGAGTTGAACAAAAATTGTTAAAAACGTGTCGGTCATAACTCGTAACAGCACTTTAAATCTCTTGGTTTTATTTCATGCAAGATGATTTTTATTTATGCCTATTTGTTTACAAAAACCGATGTTAAAAAAAAACACACCATACCATATCATACCATATGAGTCATGATTGCCAAGTTCTGCATCTGTTTAGTAATTTTCTATCAATCGGTAAAAAATAAGGGTGGACGTGAAATTGGAATAAATATAAAAATTCGTTTCGTAGACCACACAAGAAACGGAGAGAGCAGTTTAGGTAAACTAATTGTTCCTCTTTTTCTTCAGTCCTGGCAACAATAAAGTAGAGTAAATAATTTCGACCTTTTCTTGAACAACAAACATGGTACGTAGCGTGACTATACCGTTTGTTGAACAAAAAAACGCGTTTGGTCCTACTCTTAAAGCATTTTCTCTGCTTACTCAATACACGCAGCCGACTGAGTTGTCCCCACCATGTCCGATCAGCGGCTCTTCAATTGTCAGTCAGCTTCCCGGGCGTCCCGCTACGGCGTGTTACCCGCTTGATTGAAACCAATGCTATTAGACTGGATTTCTTAAGCCTATAACGAGCTATTTTTGTTGTTGGAGAAAACAACGTTCTCTTAAGGCTAAGAAACCCGCTCTCAAAGCACTGTCTTGACTAGAAGTGCCGTTGTTTTCCGTTACATTTTAATCTAGTGCACCTTGTAGCTAAAACCACCAAATGGTGTCTCGTAGCCAATATGACGTTACATGACGCTGCTCTATTCTTGTCACATCTCATCCTTTAGCTGAAAAATAATCTTTCTGGATACTGGAGGGATTGTTTGAATGTTGGTTCGTTAGATTGTTTTGTTGTTGTGGTTGTGCTGAGAATGGCAGCTTGTCAAAAGATCCATGGAGTAAACTACTAGTGTGAAAAAGGCTTCGTTGTGGATTAGTGTAATTAGTATAGTTCTGATAGTAGACCGTGCTCGCTTCCCTCCCTTCATCCCCTCAAAAGATGCGTTTTCAGCCTTTATACATTACACACATTGTGAGAAGGTATGCCAGATCGCTAAATTTTGATTTGAAAAAAAAATTTGCTTGAAAAAAAATAATTTGCTTGAAGAAAATAATTCTGCACAACCAGTTTGTTTTTAGTATGACTGACGGTCTAGAAATTACAGGCCTGACGTCATTTACAGGTCTAACGTCAGCTTAGATTTTTCACCAGCTCTTTTAGGGAAAAAAAATTAATACTTAAGATTATTCTCAACGAGTTTCTTTTCAACCAGTAAGCTGTGTGCAAGCTACAAGCCGAAAACTAATTTTTTTCTTTCGGGCGGAGTTTACGGCTGCCGTTTTGAATTTTTAACAACTGATATAAGACCATGCATATACGCCCTTCAGTTTAAAGAAAATTCTCACAAAATGTTGATAGAATTGATTCATGCAACGTTAAATTTTCGAGTTAAAAATTCTCAAGTTTTTTCAAGTGTGATTTTTGGCTGTCAGTTTACCAATTAGTATAAAACCATGTATTAAATCATCAGGCCGAACATCAAAGAATATTTTAATCCCAAGTCATTGCGCAAAATGGGCTGAAATGACACGTAACGTCGAATTGTACGTTGTTTCCTTTTATTTTGTGTATATTCAAGTGTTAAACTTTCCGTTTTGTGAGCTACAGCGTTAAGTTTCGATTTGGCATTCAATGGCGTTCGGTTCCGGTTTGGCTATGGCGCTCTTCAGCTTCCGGTTTTGGCGTGTGGTGGCGCTGGAATCGTCAAATGACGTTTGATGGCGAAAGTTACAAAATGAGTGCACTGAGCGAAAAACGTGGTTCTCCTGGCTAGCATTTTCGATAGCAATGTAGCAAGCTTTAGTTGTCCGTCGGCGTAAGTTTGGGAAGTGGTCTCTCTCAATTACTAAATACTATTTGAAACTTACCAATTTGCGCCATGTTGAAGAAATGAGCGTGAAGCAGGATGGGACGCTGAACGACGCCACGACGAAAAAGGTTGCCTACGTTTTGATTTCTTTGTTCGCCCATGTCAGTTGGTAACGCATGTTATTTATTTTGAACACCAGGAAGAAGTTTTAGTCCCCCGCTAATGGAGCCATTTGGAAATTCATTGTGAAAGTGGAGTGACCAGGAATGAAATAACGGAACTGATACTCATTTTGATAAAGCTCTCTTCATATCTATCACATTCAATCACCTGTGGACCAGAGGCCCTTTTGAATTTTTGAACTTTGTCCGACACTGCGATATGAATCTTCAATCCTTCGTTTGGTCCCTGAGAATTAAGTAATGCTGCATTTAACCAACTGTACCTGAAATTCGAAATTATTATGCACCAAAATGCCAGCCAGTAAAACCGAATTAGCCTACTAGAGAGAATTTATCATTGTGTTATAATTTTATATATATTTCTCCATGGTGAATTTAAGTGTGAAATTGCAGAAGTGCAGAAGTGTGAAATTGATTGATATGGCCCAGCATACTTTGGCGTTGTGATTTAGGGCAGAGTGCCTGCTGTCATCGACAAAGTGTCGATGACAGAACTGTCATCAACAAAGTTGTTATCCACAAAGTGGGTTTGTCATCAACAAAAACCGCTGCAAAAAAGTAAGTCAAAGTGCCCAACCACAATTAAAATTAAGTCAAAGTGCTCAACTACAATTTAAAAAAAAATATAATTTATGAAATTCTTTGTGCAGATCATATATGCACAATTGGCACTGCCACATACATAGGACAAAGTGAACAAAAACTTAGCTTCTCCAGTCCCACAAATTTAACTTCAAAACTTAAAGATTCAGCACTTATGAAAACAGGACATCAACCAGATATTTGTAGAACGAAAACTGTATTCCAAATACCGAATTTCCGTACCCGTTCTAATTTTGAAACATTGTGCA
>JAHWFP010167465.1:31196-44143 GCA_023313725.1 Lithobius niger | reverse complement strand
CTGTGACTGAGGTTGGCGCTAATGACCAAGTTGTCGACGCGCCATTAAGCCTCAGTCACAGTGCAGTGGTCCGGGTTGCCACTGCACCACACATTACAGAGATGTTATTCAAACCCCTAATCTAAATCTTGTCATACATCTGTACCTCCTGCAAAAATTGAAAAACACCGGACAGGAGGACAGACTTATCGCCCAATTGACGCGCAATGTCATGCGGAAGATGGAACCGACGACGAACACCATCAAGATGGCGACAATCAACAAGTAAGTGCCGGACCGTAAGTGGCCGCCGACACCAAGAACATTCAGGAGGGTCAACCCCCCGCAAAAGGAAACAGTGAGTAAGCCGGGTGTGACCAATCCGCAAACGGGCCAACACAACCTCCTCACGGCGACTACGGCGACACGCCGAGTGCCACTCCTCGACAGTGCCTTTAATGGTCCGTAACTTATTACCGTCTTGTCTGTCCCACAAGGTTTGCCAAAAAGCGTGTAACCTCAGACGCAGAGTTGGAAAGGCATCTGAGGGAACAAGGCTGAGATCCCTACCGAGAGGGCAAGAAAGGGCCCCTTTCGCAGCAGAATCAGCTTGTTCATTCCCTGCTATCCCAACATGGCCCGGGATCCAGCAGAAAAGCACGGTTTTCCGCTGGCCAGGCAAGCGGGAAAGCAAAGCTTGGACACGTTGTGTCAAGGGGTTCCGAGGATTGTAATTCGCCAAGGACTCCAGGGCATTAATGGAATCACTAAAGACAATGAAATGCGTGCCCTGAAGGTCAAGGATCCATTCCACCGCCAAACCAAGAGCCAAAAGCTCTGCAGAGAACACAGAATAGCCTGATGGAAGGCGATGGGCAATCGTTACACCCTTACACACACAAGCACACGCCACGCCAACGTGATAGAAAGTGATAGAAGAAATGTCGTAATGGTTGTTGAGGATCTTGAACGTTTCGATGGCGTCATCCCTATCGAAGCGTTCGACAAGGCTTGACAGGTTGAGAGCACTTAGGCGGGACTCGTAGGGAGTGAAACGAAGGCCAGGGCACCACTTAGTAATTTTCCTCTGAGTGTTTTCAAGAATATCAATTGATTTTGCACAATGAGGTCTCCAGGCCTGGACGCAATAATCCAGGTGAGGCCGAACAAATATCTTGTAGAGCGTTGCAAAAAGTGAGTTGGTTAAGTAAGTGAAGGTTTTAAAAACATAGTTGGCAGTTGAAATGGCTTTTTTAGCAGCGGAGGCACATTGTGGGTGAAATTTAAGTTCGTTGTCAACCACAACACCAAGATCTCTGACAGTATCCTTACAGGAAATAGGTAGACCATTTAAGATATAAGGGAATTGCTCGTTATTGAGTCCGATATGAAGTTCGACAGTTTTAGAAATATTGAAAGACATGCGGTTTTCTTGGGCCCACTGTGCAACAGAGTTAAGGTCTGCTTGCAGTTCAAGGTGATCGGTAATTGACTGGACAGGGCGGTAAATTTTAAAATCGTCTGCGAAAAGGAGACAGAGATTGTGGCAAAGGCGTGGTGGAAGATCGTTAATAAAATTGTTGAAAAAGAGTAGGACCAAGAACGGTGCCCTGAGGAACTCCTGAAGGAGCCGGGGACCAACCGGAAGAGGATCCACGACCGAGACTTTGAAGCGACAGTTGCACAAATAGTTTTCAAGGCAAGCAGGAATGGAGGAAGGTCAAGTATATGCGGAGCTCGTCAACAAGAATGGAGTGGTCAACAGTGTCGAAACCTTTTTTGAAATCAAGCTAGATAACGTCACAGGAAAGGTGGCGGTCAACAGCAGCAATTCAGTGATCAAGAGCAGTGAGAAGGTTAGTTAAACACGATTTGCCTTTGACAAATCCATGCTGGGAATTGTGAAAAAAATGTTTGTCGTTTAAGTGTTTCGTCAGAAAACTAGCAACAATTTTTTTCAAAGACCTTTGAAATGGAAGAAAGTCGACAAATGGGACGATAATTCTCCACAGATGTGGCGCAGCCACCTTTGTGCAATGGAATAATATTAGCGTCTTTCCAAGAAGTGGGGAAAACACTCATTACATCCCCTTAAGGTGGGGTAACGATTTGGGTTCGTTGGGCAACTCTTTCTATGAAAAGATGTTGCCGAACATCGTTGATTTCGTGTTACAGACTGGCTAGTTAACTAGCTACTGGTGGCCCGGAAGTCATATTAATTAGTTAAGAAGCCAGTCTTGAACGTCTCAGAAGACCTGACGAAATGAAAGTTGCTATGTGCATTGAGAGACATTAATTTTGCAAACCGTGGGTGGTTAGGGAATGGAGGCTCCTTCTGTTTGTGAGGTAACTGGCTCGTAAGAGGACCATGGGAGGAAATGATAGTGTTGGTTTATTAAAGTTTGACATTGTTGATGGTCAAATTATGTTTTCATTCCTCAAAACCGAACACTTAGAAATAAAACATAAGGATCAAGGAACGTTAATTTAAAACCATTTGCCTCAAGTTACGACGGAGATATTAAATTCAGTTCTTAAATGCCTATTTCAGCAGCCGAATTTAATTGTTTCCGCAGAAAACAATTCCACGGAAACAATTCTGCCAGCCAAACGATGATGAATATGCTGGATGCGTAAGCTCATCACTGACTTGCAGTCTTTACGCACTTACCAGTGCATTATTGGTGCACTAAACATGTGATAAAAAAAAAAGCCCCCAACTATGCTCATACCAAACTAAATAAGATCTCTGTGATGATTGATATTTTCAAGACAGGTTTTATTTTTGATTTTACATTGAAAACATACTTCTGGATCCCATAGGCGACAGGTGTAGAACGTTTAGCTAAATTCTTGTCTATTTACAGTTGGAAGGAATTTTTGGTAAAGGTCTAAAAATTAAATAAGTGTCTTACCATGAAATTAACGTGGAGTTCATCGACTAAGTCTTTCTGCAAACGGGAGGATGAGGTTACTCGAGACGGATAAAAGGTTATACCAATTAGCTTGCAGTATTGTGGAACGAAATCGAATCAACTTAAAACTGTTTGTGGTATTTGTTCAACCACGTTGCCTTAGCAAAATGAAACATTTACGCAACATTTCTATACATAAGCAAGTTTAATTCAGTGTTATGCTTACCTTAGGCCATATACATCAGAAGAAAATGGTTTCTCTGATAATACAGCACATACTTAAGCTCCCTTTTCCCACAGTTGAGGCTTTTCCTTTTCATTAGCAGTCTAGGAGAAACCCTAGTACGGTGCTGGTGCTTCTGGTTATATGTCACACAATTAGGGAAAGCTAACCGTTAACACGATGGAGAAACAAAAGCCTTTCCTTGTTCTTTGTCGGGGATGCTGGTGTAATGGAATGGCCTGCGAAGCCTTGCAGCCTCGTTCCACCAAAGCTCTCTCCCTGCCTTCCCAGCCCTTCGTGAATCCTACGACCACCCCACCCTTTCGGATCAATACGCCGTCTGCTAGCTATTGCACGAGTGGAACTTGAAGAAAATTAATTTAATTCTTGACGTTTGAATTGAAAATTAAAACATTGTCCAACAGTAATGAGTTCAATTAACGAGTTCGTGCGCTTTCAGACCTTGTACGGTAGTACAGAGTGGCGCAAATGGAAGGTAGTAGTTTCTGAGTTGAAAAAAAAATGGTAAAGAGATTTTCGCAGATTAACAAGTTATGCAGCAATTTTATTCTGCGTTGCTCGGCCAGTTGAAGGTCAATGTTTTTTTTTTTGTATTTCTGGACATCTGCCAAGTTGGATTTACTGAGAATACGAAGCCGCAGGGCGTACTGTTAATTAAGTTTTTGGTTGCTGCCCTTAAGCTTGTAGTTATTATTTTTTTTTTTAGTAAATGCTTTGCTTCTGTCGGCTATTAGTAATTGCCAAATTATGGCAACAATTTTGTCAAGTGAAAGAGCAGTTCGCAGACTTACGGACGGAATTCGGTTTCAGATTTTAATGGTTACTAATCGTTCATCAGAACCACGACCACTTTCTTTTTTTTTTAATTAATGCGGGAGTGTTAACTAATATTCTCTTTCGTATTGACATACTCGGTGCGTTAAAAAAAATCATTACTTTTCTTTGCGTTTCTGTAATACGTTCATAGAAGATGTCACTCATTTTTCGAACGCTTTTGGCTTTGTGAAGAGAGGTCTTAATACTCGACTAAATTTGGACTTTTGTGTGTTTGTGTGTGACTTTGTTTGGAACTGGCTAAGGGGCAAGGCCAGATACTATAGAGCAGCGTCATGTGACGCCATTTTGGCTACGAGACACCATTTGGAGGTAATAGCTACAAGGTGCACTAGATTAAAATGTAACGGAAAACAACGGCACTTCTAGTCAAGACAGTGCTTTGATTTCTAGGCTTAAAAGAACGTTGTGTTCTACAGCAACAAAAATCGCGCGTTATAGGCTTAAGAAATCCAGTCTAATAGCATTGGCTTCAATAAGACGATCTTCGTTTCTCCCTCCAGTGCTTCTTGCAGCTAACCCAGTTACTGGCTCCACCATAGAGTTATACACAATAATACTACGTCGTGCCACTGCCCTATAGTTTGACTTAGGCGGGCAGCCACATTGATAGTTAAGAAGAGTAAAGCAGAAGCAATACGATAATAATACGTCCCCATCACTCCCGAGTGCACACCCCTTTTTAACCACTTGGGTGCATAATTTTTTGCTGTGTTAGCCTAATTAATAGCTCCAAGCTAACAGACTACCGGTACGCAGACATGAGCCCTTTCCCAAGGCATGTAAATCCAATGAATACCAACGGGTTGAGTAACAGAATAGTCAGCGTTGGCTTTAAGCTAACAGAGACAGTTATAGGCTCATTGGTACAACAAGGGCATTGGAGGTGTGCCAGGCAACATACAACAACAGTGCCACTAGTGGCCAGCAAGTATAACTGCTATGGGCAGTGACACAACGTATTATTATTGTGTATAACTCTATGGTGGAGCCAGTTACTGGGTTAGCTGCAAGGAGCACTGGAGGGAGAAAAGAAGATCGTCTTACTGAAGCCAATGCTGTTAGACTGGATTTCTTAAGCCTATAACGCGCGATTTTTGTTCCTGGAGAAAACAACGTTCTTTTAAGCCTAAGAAATCCGCTATCAAAGCACTGTCTTGACTAGAAGTGCCGTTGTTTTCCGTTACATTTTAATCTAGTGCACCTTGTAGCTATGATCTCTAAATGATGTCTCGTAGCCAATATGACGTCACTTGACGCTGCTGTATAGGAACTGCCTCAGTAATGGAGGGACACCCATTGTAGGGGTAATAAGTGCGAATGGGAGCCGCCCCAATGCCAACCCCACAGTTAAGGGACTAGCTCGATAATGTGCCGTGGTGGTAGTCAAGAGGTTGCTGGAATTCCAAATTAACCTTAACAGATGGATCAAGGCTAGAAGTTGTGGTTCAGTTTTGGTGTTGGTTAATGTAACATGTGAGCGATAGTGTGCTCTGGCTCGCCTGAAGTTCTTGGGCGACACTAACCTCGGCTTAAGGCCTTAAATGGAACGTCAACGGCATTAGGCTTACTTAGGGAAATTTGGATTTGTTAGTTTCGGGAAAATTTAGTTAAGTTTGTAACAGCTAAACAAAGTAGCGCCGGTGTTGCAGTGCTAGACAAGCAACAGGATTGGTCAGGTTTGAATTTAAGTTGGGGATAGGGGAAATTGGGGAAAAATTCTAATTATAGGGCCGAAATTACCTTTGGATGCGGGGAGTTGGAGAGTTGGAGGCGAAATGGAATTTTAGGTTAATAGCTAATTGTTAGGAGCACCGGGCGGATGATCAAGCGAGCTCGAGCGTTACAATTGATGTCAAGCATTATGTACAGACAAATCATTGCTATGTATTGTTACAACAATTGATCAAATAGGATTGTTTCAACTAACAATGAGTATTAATTCTGGAAAACAATGGCGCATTACAATTTGACGTCATGTGGACTTCGGGCTTGGCCGATTTCATAAATGACGTCAGCGTGACCTTGCTGGGGTGGTACAATTCCAACGTTGAAATCCGGAATTAAACTCGCAACACCATAAAACTTAGGACATACCAGTTGTAATACGCGATTCGCACACATTATTCAGTTTGAGCACTTTAGGAATGAAACCACCTTTGATCAATACTTTTCCAATCTTCCAAGGTAGGCAAATTAGTTGATTTAGGTCTAAACACTGCGGAAAAACTATGCTTCATTTTGAGATTTGTAGTTTACAGCGAAATTAGGTATCCACTAAAATGCATCCAGGTTCATCAACGTCTTAGCTACCTTTTCCTTTTGTTAAAATGTTAACATTATTAATTTCTGTGGGGAAGGAAATATGTGGGCACGGAAAAATGTAAGGGGGTTATTGCCCGCCTTTCCCCTTTGTATTGCTGTCACTAAACCTTTTTTTACATCACAGTATCAATAGAGCAGCGTCATGTGACGTCATATTGGCTACGAGACACCATTTGGAGGTAATAGCTACAAGGTGCACTAGATTAAAATGTAACGGAAAAAACGGCATTTCTAATCAAGACAGTGCTTTGAGAGCGGATTTCTTAGGCTTAAAAGAACGATGTTTTCTCCAACAACAAAAATCGCGCGTTATAGGCTTATGAAATCCAATAGCATTGGCTTCAATAAGACGATCTTCGTTTCTCCCTCCAGTGCTTCTTGCAGCTAACCCAGTTACTGGCTCCACCATAGAGTTATACACAATAATACTACGTCGTGTCACTGCCCTATAGGTGCTCAGCATTTTTGCAACTTTCGCCAAACACCGTCACGTGTCGATTTCAGTGCGACAACACACCAAAACCAGAGTCAACGTAACACCATGGCCAAACCGAAACTATTGATTTCATGAACTAAAATTTAGCGTACATTTTATTTATGATTTATCGAACAGCGTAATTTGCTAGGGCTCTAAGCAATAATAATAAAAATAATGACATGGGCTTCAAACAATGCCTCAATTGACAATGGATAACAATTGACTGCAATTTCGGTGCAGTCGTACATCATTTTACCGTGCAAACTATGTCTAGTCGCGCGGAATGTGGTATCGTAAGCAAGTTTAGAATAGAGCGTATGGCGTCAGGGCTGATGAGTCTCTAGTAAAAAAATCTTGTAACTTGTTAAGACTTTGTTAACGAGTGCTTACGTGTAGTCACGGGGAGCCTCCTATGGCTGCAGAGGTATTGGTAAGATATGTCTGTGTTGTCTGAGCAGAGGTATTGAAGATATTGTTGGTGCAGTAGAAGACTACCGCTTTCTTTGCTCGTTAGCAGAAGCATGTTTGGATTCTGCTGGCCAAGGAGTTACACTGATCTTACACCCCTTCCTTAGTTACTTCGAAGGCACCGTTTGGTATCCCCGCCATACTCGTGGGCGTGGTGTGAGGACCTCAGTCGAGTTTTTTGACTTTATTTTTCAGACTTCACTGTCTACAGTAGAAGTCTTCTGCGATGCCTCATTTCATCGAGAAAGCTGCGAAGGTGGGATTGGTATCTTTGTTCCATGTTCTGGAATTCAGTCGCAATCTACAACGAGCGCCATCTGTCTTGTTATGTGAGCTTGTTGCCATTTCAGTAGCTGTTGACATTTGTTTAGATTTGTGTTTGCCCAGCTGCATGTATTACTTACGCACACTCTGCGTCCAGCATTCAGTCTCTCAAGAGTTCCTATGAGCAGCTATAGCTGTCTGTCTGCCACCCATTTTTCCTTGAGATTGGGTGGAAGTTGTTCCATTTACAGCGCTAGCAGGGTTTGGCTGTCCTGGGTTCCAGGTCATAGCAGAGTGTATGGGAAAGAAGTTGCAAATGGTGTGGCAGCTGAGGGGTTTCTCTCGCGCCGTGCTTCCGGTCCTGGTCCCACTTGTGTCGCATGACCTACGTTCAGTAGTCTCGTGGTGGTGTCTTGACTGCTGGACTGAGCTGGACTGAGTGGACTGCGAGTGCCAAGGACCGGACTCTGCATGCCGTGCATCTCATTGTTAAGCCCCCCTCCCCACCCCTCCAAAGACTCCAGGATCGTTACCTTGGAGCATTGTAGGAACTATGTCCAGACACCGGACAGGTCGGGATTTCCACGTTCGCACACCTTCCGACAAAGTGGTCCTTGTCTCCACACTGTTAAGGTGGTGCTGTAGAGTCCGTACAGCATTTTCTGTTCTTATATCCATTGCGTTCTGTACCGAGGCCGTCACTTTTGACAAAGTTTGGTTTTGATGGACACCTGCAGCAGGCTCTAGGTGTTCCCCCCTACCCCTAATCTACCACTCCTGTCTTACCTCGGTTTCTTGCAATTGCAGCTTTATGTCGAGCAGCAAGCCGTCAAATTTAGTGAAAGTGACAATTTGTGTTATTTTGAAGATTTTGAGTGTTTTGGTGTATTTTGATACATTTAGGGTGTTTTTTGATACATTTGGTACATTTGATGTATTCCTTTTAGAATTTGTTTTATTCCGTGTTAGCCATTTTGGTAAGGCGCATGGCTTCGGGCCACTATGCCCTCAATAAATCCGTTAAGTCCTTTCTGTCTTTGTTGATGAGCAAAATTAAAGAATCCGTGTTTCTGTTAAATGCTTAAAGTTTTAAACCAAATAACGGTCTGTTGGTAATAAAAAAAGAGATTAGAAAAAAATTTAGAAAAAAGATTAGTAAACACAAATGATTATTACTCAAATGACTATGCTTCATCGTAAGAAGTTGGTTACCTTAAGACGGCTTAAGAGTTAGGTTTGGGGCAAGGGATGGGGGCAGGTAGGTACAGGAGGAAGCCATTATTGGGGAACAGGACTTCGTAGATCTATTCAGAGGTCATTATCGTAGTCTGTGAAGACCATAAAACAAAAAAAGGAATTAAGTAATAGTAGACTGTTATTAGAATGTGGATAAGGGTAGGGAGAGAGGATGTGATACTAATTCAAAACCAACAAAAAAACAGCCTCACGTCAAAAACAGGAGCGGCAGTCGACGCACGAACTTAGGTCGGGGCTTCCACTAATAATTTATAGTTTGATATTAGCACAGCCGGCAGGCAGTGCTTATTAGAGTCCGTTGTGCTTGTTGCTCTCTACCCTTTTGTAACGGGTGAGGTGTTTTGTAACAGGGTGAAAGCACGAGAACTTCCAGAAAAACAGGCAGAAGGAAGTGACACAACGTTGTATTATTGTATATAACTCTATGCTGGAGTAAGTAACTGGGATAGCTGCAAGGGTTTCTGGAGGTGGAAAAGAAAGGCGTCGTACTGAAGACAATACTGTTAAGAGTGAATTTCTTAGGCCTATAATGCGTGATTTTTGTCGATTTATTGGCAGTTTGCAGACATTTTTAAGCAAGTGGAATCTTTATTTTCTAATTACAACCTAGCAGCACAAGGGATCGGAGAAAACAACGTTTTTTTAAGCCCATGAAACCGCTCTCAAAGCACTGCCTTGACTAGGAGTGCCGTCGTTTAACCCACCATTTTAATCTAGTGCCCCTTGCAGCTATCTCTCTTGTAGCCAATATGACGTCACATGACGCTGCTCTATTGCGTTAGGTATAGTAGCTGGAGTTGGCTCCCATTTCAGCCACTTTAGTAGACCGTTTGTTTCTTTGTTTGTTTGTTTATTTTTTGAGGCTGCACGAACTCAAACTGGGTTACCTGGCCCCCCCCCCCCCCCACGACGAATAGAGGAGCAATAGAGCGTGACGAACAGCTTAGAATGTCAAAACACTACAATGGTGTAACATGCAACAATGGTGCAGCAAGGAAAGGGGGGAGGCACACCCGATCGAAGCAGAGATGCAACTATGCTTGGGTGCGGGAAAAGTAACATTGTCACCAGTAAAAGGTTAGGCCTAATTCTTTTTGAAGAACCAAAAGGAAACGATCGTAGGCCATCGTAGGTCTTTACTGCCCCCACCAACATGGTGGCACGCTTTGATTGGGCAAACGTTATATGCTCCATCAGAGTGTTGGTCATTCTTCATTCAACCTCCATATTTCTTTTACTGCACCACTAATAAGAGGTGGGGTTGTCTCGTTTACGGATTGGTCACACCAAACTTACTCATTGCTTCCTTTTGACGGGGGTTATCCCTCCTGAATGTCATTGGTGTCGACGACCACTTCCGGTCCGTCACTTACTTGTTGTTTGTCACCATCTTGACTGTTTCTTCGCCGTTTCCATCTGCCACGAGACTTAGAGCATCAATTGGGCGATAAGTTTGTCCCCTCCTGTAGGTTTTTTTTTAATATTTGCAAGAGGTACAGATATACGATAAGATCTAGATTTAGGGTTTGTTTATGAGTGGCGCAGTGGCAACCAGGACCACTGCAGTGTGGCTGAGGTTGACGCTAATGACCTTGCAGTCTACACGCCATTAAGCTTCAGTTCCCCGCCCCCCCCCCCACCACCTCGTTTGTCCCGATAGGGATTCTCCACGTTGAGCTTAAGAATTTTCACTAGTTAGGTCAATTCACGCAACTTCAGTGAAAACAGTGAAAAAGCAACTGAGGTAATAATTCCATTTCTCTATATTACGGTAAGCCTAGTAAAAGCTACAATAACTAAACATTTTCTTGAGCCGATGCAAGCAATGATGTTTATCGGGTAGCGTCGCGCACACACTGTGTAAAAAAATAATTGATTTTTGTTGGGCGAAATCATGCGATTCAAAGCTAGGCAAAAAATATAAAATAACCAAACAATTTCTTAAGCAAACAACAATGTTTATCAGGTACTTGTCGCTCCGTCCTCCCTGTGCAAACAGTTTTGAGCGAAAACCGGTAGTGCAAAGCTTTAGTAGCTAATACGTATGACTAGGAATTTGGGGAGGTAAGATTACAGCAAAATATTTGAATAATGGCTACCCACGATAAGGCGGAGAAAGACCCTGGGGAAAGGAAGAAAAGTCAAAATAATCGGTAAAGATGAACGTGAAAAAAACAGCACAATCTTTCGTTATCTTATACCTCACAGCGTCTGACTTCATCAGTAAGTTGTTTGGTAAGTGGAGCATTGTGGGGGTATGAGTAATTTCCAAGAAATTGACTGCAGTCGAATTTGTTGGAAGGTTAAGGGAGGTGATCAAAAATGAAGTACATTGATGATCTAACCACATTGTTTGTAGCGTTCCTTGCCAACAATCTGTACATTGAACAGGACGGAAAGCCAAAGGGCTCAGAAGGGTTAAATGAATACAGGTGCAAACCTATTTACGTTGCCTTTTGGACGTATGTGTCAGACTGCCTGAGCTGGGAGTTGAACCCACGAGATCCTACTGCTTTACGTCCTGTTTAATCCTTGATTTACGCTTGATTTGCGTGTTCCATTTGTTTCACTTGGTGTGTGGCGCAGCAAATAAGAGTCACTCCTGTGGCGATTGGAAAGTATGTTTGTATGTTTGTTTGTAGGTTGTATGTTTGTAAGTTTGTTTGGAAAGTGTATGTTTCACTTCACTTCACTTCACATGCTGCCTATGATCATACCCTTTTTGCTGTGTCAGTATGGCTCAGCGGTAGGACCACGGCCTTTGGTTTCGAAGGCGTGCGATCGATTCCCCGCTCAGGCAGTCTGACATATAAGTCCAAAAGGCAACGTAAATTGGTTTGTTTCTGGATTTATTAACAACCCATACAGGTTGGGAAACTAGTCCCATACAGGTCTGTTGTATGGGAAAAACGAAAATATTTTTTTTCTTACGGAAAAGTAAACATAAAACGGACTACAACTTAAATACGGAAAATTCGACTATGTGAAACTACCACCAGACTGTGCATAAACCTGAATTTGAGTGAAACTATTACACAATTTTCCAACACGGAAACTTTTTTTGTTCACTCACTCGCACGGAGGTACCTATTAAAACACAGTCGGAAATTTATTTAATATCTTGCCAAGGAGATGACGTTATTCCGGGGTTTTGATGGTAGTACGGTATTTCATTTTGAAAACGGAGATAAAACCCACTCAAAATTCGGTTAGGGTGATTTTTGACTGCATGGGTTAGCCATTTCCCTCATATTTAAACATTTTTAAACTTTCCAACAATAAAAGTTGCGTGGTGTAACAAATTAAGAGAAGCATAACTCCACCCTTTCTCTCCCCATTTTACATTTCTTCGAGATGTCTGGGAAAGCCCTATTCACTCAAGACGAGAAAGAGGAGGGCTTTATAATATTTTCTTCACATTCTTTCATACACAACTAAGAGAACAAGAACTTCGTCGCTTCCTTCCAAGTGCATTATTTCTGGGAAGGAAAATTGGGCGGCTGGTCTAATAAACCCGTAGACGTAAATATGTTGTGAGGTTTTGGGACTCAATCGTCAGTCAGCCCGGAGAGTAGAGGGTGGCTTCGGTAATTTTATTTTTAGTACCGTACCGCATGTTTGTTGCAATGATGGTGAAAACAACAACAACAACAACAACAACAAAAGCAGCTCATGTCATTCTTGTCACGTTATCAGCCAGTGGCCCAGTAAAATGAACGTCTTGTAAGAAGTCATAAAAGTAATTTTAGGGCCCACTTTATTTTAACGGGAGGCCATCGTGGGCCTCTCAGGCAAGGCAATTAGAGTTCTGTGACGCACCGTCTTAACTTCCTTTGTGACCTGCCACTACATTAGCTGAAAAAGTCCTTTACACCCTACCCCCTCCCCCAAGTAATGGCCTTTGCAACGTCTCCAGACGACTGATTCCTCTTTTTCTGCCTTTTGTCTATCTTTCTCCTCAGATCCCCACGGCACCGTCCCACCGAGGATAACTGAAAGCAAAGTGACTGTCACTGCCAAACAGGGGACCATGGTGGTTCTTCCTTGCACTGCACAGGCCTTCCCACTTCCGACGTACAGGTAAGAGCCAAAAAAAAAAAAAGTAGGGCAGCTGGACGCCAACTCAATAAAAACTTAACGCTTGCTTTTACTGCAGAATACTTGAGGGGTTTCATACAAAAAA
>JAHWFP010167465.1:0-21196 GCA_023313725.1 Lithobius niger | reverse complement strand
AGGGCAAAGTGAGCTGTTACCATTAAGCATACGATTACGCATTAACTGAACCGAGAAGAGCACGGGACCCGGGAGCCAGGTACGTGTTCAACTACGTATAGCAAAGAGGAGAAAGGGAAGGAAACCAAGATGAGAGGCAGAGGACGGGATAAAAGGAGGAGGAGGGGAGAGGAAAGGGAGAGGTTTGGCGGAAAGGGGGAGTGATACAAAAACAAAAATCGACTGTTGCAGTGAACGATCAGGCAGCACCGAGCAAATACTGGGAAACAACCACGGGTCAAACAAATCCCTGGGCGCAGCCGGGAACGATGCTAGTAAAACAACAAAACTGATCGTTCAAAGGCCCTTAACTCCTCGACCAATTGAAAAAGTTGACTCTTTGAGGATGAAGGACCAGGAATTTCTGGCTTAATTCATGTTTCAGATATTAGGTTGGTGCAGTAGTTTTTTCGAAAGTGTGGCAGAACAACAAGTGAACAGTTTTCAAAATTAACTCAAATTTACGTGTGGGTCCCTACTTTTACTACTGCACAGAACTGCATAATATTTGGTATGAATATTCCATCCATACGTACCTACTATCTGTCAAAGTTTCGTCGAAAATTAGTGAATAGGAACGGAGGTATTAATGTTTTAGTTGCTATATTTTGTTGGAGTGAGGACTTCAACCATGCTAGACAGGGTGATCAGGTAAGTTGTGACCCAGCTTGATAGCTAAAGTACTACTGAACGATAGGTTATGAGACCCGGGTGTTGTGATGAGGCCAAGAGGGGCCATTGATTGGACAAGAAATGGATGACCTTGCCAAATGTTGTCAAGGTCATTCAACTGCTAACTTCTTAAATCCGCATCACACACCATGAGTATAAATTAGGAATATGTAGGGAACAAAGAAACATTGCCAAAGCAAAAAACAGAACGAAAATCGGACTAGATTTGCAGGACCTATAATGTACGCAAAGTGGCTATTTCGACCCATCGTGCAGGGAAGCATCGCCTTCCATTCAGGGTTCGAAAGTAGCCATTTTACGTACGTCATAGGTCCTGCAAATCTGGTCCGATTTTCGTTCTTTTTTTTTGCAGCGCTAATGTCTCTTTGTTCCCTATACATATTTCTAATATATACTCATGGTGTGTGATGCATATTTAAGAAGTTAGCAATTGAATGACCTTGATAATCTTTGGCAAGGTCATCCATTTCTTGTCCAATCAATGGCTCCTCTTGGCCTCATCACATCACCCGGGTTTCACAACATATCGTTCCGTAGTACTTTATCTATCAAGCTGGGTCACAACTTAAGTGATCACCCTGTATAGTTGGCTTTCGCTAAGTATGATACTGCGGATGCATTTATTTTGACGAAATTTTTGTGGCGAATATTTCTTGAGTTGTAAAGAAAGACTATATATTTTTTTTCCGGATCTTCCATACTGTATACTAGCTCAGTACAACTTCTTCGAGTTCCTCGAGTTATTGTTTAGGTTAACGGGAAACTAAGTTATTCCCCATCCCCGAAACTCCGATCGATCATGCTTTACAGGTAAATTAAAGAAATTTTTAAAAATTGCTGCAAAGATATTCTAAATTATAAAATGCAATTTTTATTAACAGGACGAAAGTCTATAAGCCTGTATGCAACGTTAATGTAAATGTAGTTCTTCTTCACTTTATTTATTTTTTCGAAATTAGTTCTTAAATTATGCCATGCGCAATGGCTGTTTGCTGTGACGTCACCATGAGTTAGCCAATGACGAACGAGAACAACGGCTGTTTGGCCTTCTGGTTGGACTAGCCCAGTCACGTGATGTGCACGTCACAGCAAACAGCCATGGCGCGTGGTCTAGGTGGTTGTGATGAGTAAGCAGTACTACTATCCGGCTTGAGGTAAACTAATGCCATCGCCAGCTGGAAAAGAAATCCGGGAAAAGTTCTGCCGGATCTGCTGATAAAGATATTACGGGGCAGCCAGACTACTTCAACAGTAACTGGCTCTGTTCTACCCATTTCCATGATCTGCCAAGGAAAGAGGAAAACGATCCAAAAAGCGAATATTATACACTTGCAATAACGTAATACATTAAGTCACCTTTATATGCACTTAGCATGACCCGGATTCGAACTGGTAACCCAATCCCAGCCCAGATCACTGAAATAACGACTTTATTGACACGCCCACTCCTCCACTGGCATATAGATGACTCATTGAACCCGTTATTTAGGTCACACCAGTGACTAGGGCTCCGTCCGACTGAGAAAGTTTGCGGCCATGTGCAGTGGAAAATTAATACAAAATGAATACAAATGTTCAACGAAAATATACGCAAATCACCGTAAATAATATAAAGAAAACGGCAAAACAAGACCAACAACAAAAATCGTACACTAGAAATAACGTAGTACAGTAAGCCTTCTTTAGGCACTTACGTTTTGTCGGAGTAAGTGACCCTGATTCGAATTTGCAATCCACTCCGTTCCCTGGTCATTGACATAACGCCTTTATTGCTATGGCGGCTCCGCCATTGCTATAAAGATGACTGACTGAACCCGTTATTAAGGTCATAATAGTGACCCGGGCTCCATTCGACCGAGAATGCTTGCGGCCATAAGTAACGGAAAAGGAATACAAATAATTCAATTTCTTTAAATAAAGGTAAATTGTATGAAGGAAAGAAGAAAGCATGCCAAACTGCGAACATCATACACTAGAAATTACGCAGTACTGTACCAGTACAACTAAAGATAAGTCCATAAAAGTGGCTTACTGAACTTACTGTTATTTCTATTGCATGATTTTCACTGTTTGGCTTTCAAATGGAGCCTATATATTACTGTGACCTTAAGGTCAGGGTCAATTCTAAAAAGTAACATTTTCTACATTTCTTTTCAAGGAGGAAATGCTCTCCTATACGTCAAGTTTGTGTCCAAACTATTGCTGTTTATTTTTGAAATTTGTATCAGGATGCACATCGTAAACTAAACTAAAATCATGTGCTAAGTCGATGTCTGGCGTTAGCATACAGACTGTCAACACTAAAATCGGGGCACATGTTTCGAGAGTGGGGGGGGGGGGGGGGGAGATTGCTTGTATATATGTCAAGTTTGAAGTTGTTGTGAGGATGAACATCGTAGGAAAGTTAAGAACCTTAATTAGACTCTTAATGCTAAGTTGATATTAAATAAATACGGATGCAAACCTATATTTACGTTGTCTTTTGGACTTATATATTTCAGACTGCCTGAGCGGGGAATCGAACCCACGACCTTTGAAATCAAAGGTCGAGGTCCTACACAGAATTACACTGTCTATTCAGTATGGCTGAGCGGTACGACTTCGGCCTTTGGTGTCAAAGGTCATGGGATCGATTCCCCGCTCAGGTAGTCTGACATTGAAGTACAAAAGGCGACGTAAATTGGTTTACACCTGTATTTATTTATTTATTTATTATTCTATAAGTCACTCACAATACGTTTTTGATTTTTTTTTAGTGTAAAATAGTTTGTAAAATCGTAAGTTACAAGTCATTATAGTGTCCGCTGCCTATCTTGAGTTCACCCCAGAACGAAGACAGATAATCGATTGTACGTTTTTGGTAGCAGAGTGCCTTGTTGATATCCAAGATGGTTAAAAAAAATCAATGGCGGCCGTCAACTAAAGCCGCCCCTCAAGGATGACTTAGCCGCTCATAAAATACTTGCAGGACTCAAGATACTCTGCACGCACAATAGTAGCTTGACATTGGGAACTGCAACTACTTTCGTTCGTTTCTTTTCCTAACTCCTACTGAACGTGTAGCCTACTTAAGAGCAGTGATATAATAGCTTATAATGAAGGTTGCGAGTTGGTTTCGGTGTTGTGTTTCGTTTAGACTTTTGGTTGAACGGAGCTGTCTTTCTAGCTGTTATGAATGCGTAGCTTTTTTTTTTTTAATATTTACGTGAACTAAATATGTGTTTATCATTGCGCTGATGATGCCTTATTAGGTGAAAGAGTTGGCTACATTAAATCTGAAGGTGTCTTATGACTAAAACTTCTCTTTTATTTGCGTGAACTATAAGATAATAATAATGATAGTGTTTTTATCACAGTAGTGATACGGGACTGGATGGGGCTTGCCCACTAAGATTAGCTTAATTTCAAAGTGTTTAAACGCCTGGCGAAAAATAACTGCAGTTGAAATTACTGGGAGATGAAGTCTGGTCTGGACATCTTTACTTAATTGATTCTCAGGCAATAAAAAACACAATGTATCAACAGATTGTGATAAAACTGCCTCCTCTGTAAGGGAATTCCATACTGGGATTACTCTTATTGCACAGAAGACCCGTGGCACTAATGGCTGTAGTTTTGCCACGCTCCCAGCCGAAGACATGGCACCAGAAGGAGAGAGGGACAATTTTGCTAGATAATTCCAATCCTAAATTTCTAGGATCTTTTACATGCCACAAATCGACATGAGCACGAGGCATCACAGGGTCCTTCTCTTCCCGAAATGCCAGGGGTAGCTGGGATCAGGGTCGAACCCGGGACCTCTTGCACATGAAATGGTCGGTTGGCAGGGACAACTAAATTCAGAGAGAGCCCTCTAGTTGGCCTAATGAGAGATAACAGCAGCAAAGTCACGAAGACTTTTGAACCTTACCATAATTATGATTTGCGTGCAGCTTGAGTGGTTCGAACAAGTCCAGTCCCGTATATGCAACTGCTTTTATATGGGAGGTTTTGTTAACCCAGGATGCCGTTATTGACCCTAACTTCGACAGATTCGGTTAAGTCGATGTATTTTAAATGCGATGGGGACCACACCGGGTGAGCGTTTTCGATTAAAAGTTGTATAAAGATATAGAAAACCCGCGCCGTAGTCCGAACGTCTCCAGAGGTGAAAGAGCTGTAAGTTGGAAGTAAACCTACCCGTAAGTCGCGGATTTCCCTTACATCAGATAAAGGATGGTTGAAGTGGATACAAGGAAAAAAATAATTTTGATGGGTCGATGTGAAAATTCTGGCTTTTGATATGGAAATGGACATTTGCCAAACGTTCACCCAGTAACGAACCACGTTTATCCCGGTAGAGAGAGCTAAAGTATAAGTGGCATCAAGTATAGCAGAACCAAGCTTTATGTTTTCCTGTAATTATAATTCATCTTCGAAGCGCATATTAATTCGTTTAAATTAATTTAAGTAAAGGTTCCAGGCCTAAACCCTAGAGTACGTCACTAATAATTGCAGAACTCGAGGAGTAACACAGTGCAACAAGGGGTCGTTGCATCCTACAATGTTCATTATGGTGTAAATTTTTTTTTTTTTTTTAAATTTTGACGAGCCTTAAGTCAGCCGAAGCAATTAATGCTTGTATGGCTGAACCGGCTCAATTTTGAACATTACCAGATTTTTTTAGAGAAGAAGAAATCTGGTAATGGGAGGTGCCAGCCCGGGGATTCGACCCGTCATCGTCAGGGCCGAAAGATTGTCCAGATTTTGCCAGAATACATCCCATAGCCACTGAAGGAGTATGGTAGCCTCTCACACTACCCTGGCCGGCAGTCCTGGCGGGGACTTTGCCAAGGTCCCCTTTCCAGGGGTTCGACCAGATTCGCAAACCTCCAGCAACCAGGCTGAGCTCTCTCACCGCTCAGCCACGATGACCGCAGAATAGACTATTATACACGAAATAGACTCTTTAACACTACTGTATTTAATAAAATGTCCTTCGTTACTTGAAATTCTCACGTTTTTGGCTGATGACGATTTTTAGGTTAAATTTTATTTTGTTAGGGTTGGATTTTGTGTATTGGCTTTTCCCTGTACATTTAGGTCAATTTTGAGGACAGCTTCTGCAATGAGATCATAATTTTTACAGCACTTCCCGTAACGCCAGACATCAGTAAGCATGACAATGCTGCATAATAAAAATGCTCTGTTAGTGTTCTGTTTAATGGGGTTTTGCTGCCAAAAAAAAAAAAAAACCACCATCATCCGACTTGCAAGCAGCATTTTCTTTCTTTTCGTGGAATGGGAAAAGGTATGGGTAGAAATGTCCCTCGTCAACCTCTCTTCCATTCTTTGTGATTGGAATAGGCAATGCCCGCGTTAGACACAATGATTGAAGTGGTGACGACTTTCTACGAAACACCCGAGCCAGGAAGAGAGCGTCGCCAAAACAATCGAAGGAAGTCATAAAAACAAACCCAGTAATCATCGTGACGGCTTTTTTGACAGCGCCATCTGCTGCGACCTTGGCATCCATCCTCAATCTCCATTTGTTTTTTCGAACCGAAGAGCTGTTGGCCTTTGCTGTACCATGGAAATCAGTCAAGTGTCTCACGCACAGGGCAACTTAATGGTCTTGTAGGTTTATGGATAAGAAGAAGGACGAACGTGCCAGGCGGTGGAGAGAACTCCTAGTATAAAACCAGATCATATGAGAATTGGCACATTACTACGCAAGAAACTATTATTATTTTTTTTTTCATCTCTTGATTAAGATTGACAATTGGTTTAGGCCAAACTTTAAACTGCGATGCATTTTTTTTTATAATTAAGAAATATTGACAATGATACGGCTTTTCCCCTCACTTGTCCCTCAGTTTGGCGATGCCATCGGGGACCAATGTGTCCCTTGTAGGTCTAACCTTGGTGGTAAAGCATTTGTGACCCCAACCCAATACCATCTACCCTTCCTCTGCAGCCGGGCCATCGTCTTCGTTTTAAACTTTTAATTTCCTAAACTTTTGTAATTTATAACTTTTTTTGTTTTAACTTCGGACGGCAGTTAGTGTACCGCCAGGTCCTTGCCATTCCAGTTGCGCTTACAACAAACTTATTATAAATCGCTGTAAATAATATAAAGGTAATTGGAAATAAGCCATTAGCTAATCCGTATGCTAGAACCATAGTACAGTTTGCCGCCTTTACGCACTTATTTTTAATTCAAGTGATGTGACTGGGATTCGAACAGGTATAACAGTCCATTTCCAGAACCACCTTATCAATAAAAGTGGTATGGTACAGATCTGGTAATTGACTGGTTCGCCTGTTCGAGCGTCAACTTTATATTTAGTGTATGATGCCAATTTTTTACCTGTACAAGCAAGTGTGTACTGGTAATTTTACTGCTCCCAAAGTATACAGACCGTCAGTGGCGTGCACGGTAGGGGGCAGGAGGGGGTATTTCTTTCCCAAAATGCTCTTTTTGTATAGAGCAGTGACACGACGTAGTATTATTGTATGTAACTCTATGCTGGAGCCTTAATGGGTTTGCTGCAAGGGGCACTTCAGAGAGAAACAGAAGGGCGTCTACTGAAGCCGATGCTGTGAAGAGTGATTTCTTAGAGCTAAAACGCGTGATTTTTGTTGTTGGAGAAAACAACGTTATTTTACGCCTAAGAAATCCGCTCTTCCGTTGTTTTTCCCTCCATTTTTATGTAGTGCACCTTGTAGTTATGCCCTCCAAAACCCATACTGGTGCCAATATGGCGGCAAATGTCACTGCTCTATAAAAAATGGCATTTTTGTGTCGACATTGCCTATGAGGCGGTGCCTGAGAAAGGTCCTAAAGGCCTAGTAAAGGCCTAAAAAGGTCTAAGAGGCCAAAATAAGGCGCAAAAAAGGTTAAGTAATAGGTAGGAAAAGTTGGAAAAAAAGAGAGTGAAGATAAATAAAAAAAAAAGGTGCACAGATAAAATATCCACTAAAACGTACTGTGCCCTTTTACTAAAAGTTGCCCCTTCCCTCTCGGCAGTCTGTGCACGCTACTGCAGACGATCATGATTCAGCAGTCGCAATAGAAAATGACGGAAAGTAAAACACTATGTGGAATCCTGTGATTTGGTTATAGGACTGGTGTATACAAAGTTGCGTTCTCACGAAACCTTATTGACAGAATTGTTGTTAATTTTTTTTTTTTGTTTGACTGTATTGTTATTTTTTTGAGTCAGCGACAATTCGGTCCGGATAATTTGGCCCGTAAAATGTATTACCTGTACGAATATTTGTTCTTGCACAAAAAAACTGAACTGGCCAGAATGGCCTGAGTAGGTTTATGCAAATCGATGGAAATAAGTTGTGCTCCTTAAGGTGTTATAAAATCGGTGTTCATTTTTTAACGCTTACGCATCAGTCTGAATTCTAGTTGACGAGGTTAGCGTCTGTTACTATATCAGCTGTAGGGGTGGCGGGGATCACGGCTTTATGACGTGTTGAGAGCTAGGTCATTAGCGCCAACCTCAATCACACTACAGTGGTCCAGGTTACCACTGCACCAGACATTACTGAGATGTTAAACAAGCCAAAATCTAGATGCCAAAAATTGAACCATACAAATTTTAAAGTAAAATGCCACTTTTTATTTATTTTTAATTTAATTGTTTCAACTCACCAATTTATTATGTATGCTAGGCACAAATCTTTGCGCGATGAAGCCGTCCATTGGAGATACTCAGACAGAAACAGTGGTTGCCACGGAAATATATTTATAGGACGTGCTGATCAAATAGTGATTGAACTGACTCGTACCACGTGCCGAATTCTACCGCTGTAGAAATCTCACAATCACGAAATGAAATGAAGCAAAAAGGAACGCTTTCACACGATAAGCCAGCCATCATTTTAAGTAAATCCGCAAGCAAGTTATCTGCCAGAGGAAAATTATTATTCCATCAATACCATGCTGAAAATGTCACGTCCAATGCCGACGCTTTGTCCTGCACAGCCAAATATATCCTGCAAATATCCTGCGGACGTTTTGCTTCATGACAATGCATCCAAAGCAAAAAATCGTATAGTAGCATTCGAAACAAAATAAAGTTAGTAGAACTCGGGCAAACTGACAAGTGGTCCATGGATGGAAACTTTGATAACAGTTCGTAAGGTACAAACTTTGTGATTGTACATCATCCGTGGGCCCTTTGGAGACTCAATCATCGCAGTTCTATGTGATTTTTTTTATGCAGCATGAAACCCAAAACAGATTGTGCACTATCCTAGGTTGATTACACGTCAAGATGTCATGAATAACTGCACGTAGAATTTTTACGAGCAGTCAGTGAAAAATGCAATAGTTTGTGTTGGACGTAGGTGGATTCGTCAATTATTGTGCTGGATTTTGAGATTGCCATGCGTGACGTCATTGGTGGAAACGTCTGACTTCAATGCTGCTGTTATCATTTGTATCAGAGTATTTGGCGAAAATTGTAATAAATTACAAGCCATTCCAACATCACAGAGAAGATCCCAAACTCTTGTCTCTTTGTTGACATGCTGGATGGGTTAGCTCACTTCCCGATAGCAGAAGTAGATGAAGACATGCAATACATTCGCAGCATAGTTCCAATAGGATATGACAATTTCGTGAACGATTTTGATAAGGAATGAATAATTGGTGGACTATTTTGATAAGACTATGTCACTGGACTTTTTGACGTATTATGTTCGCGGGGGAAACATCCGTCTTCGACGTTGCCCACCAAAGTTTCAGCCTGAAATGAGGATCGTGCTCGATGCAGCATTGGAGGGTGCTAATGATTACGGGTGCTAATGATTGCGGGTGCTAATGATTGTGGGTGCTAGTGATTGCGGGTGCTAATGATTGCGGGTGCTAATGATTGCGGGTGCTAGTGATTGCGGGTGCTAATGATTGCGGGTGCTAATGATTGTGGGTGCTAATTATTGGATCTCTGGTCAGCATCAGACATGTAACGGCATGGATAGCCATTAAAGCTATTCACACTGACCAGGTGCTGAGACCACTCAAGTAAGTCGTTAGCCCAGAAGTCTTCTCACTTGATAGATGGTGTCCTCCTGGAATGGCATCTTTATCCAGCCTACAAGCTCTACTGAGGTTGAATTTTTACTATCTCGGTTTGGTGTGCTGGTTGTGTTTTTCCCAACATTGTATTTGCATGGAGATAACTGACTGCGAGTAGTTATTGCAGGTACTTGCGAATAAATCTAGCTTTCTATTAGATTCTGGTTCAACGGTGAGTGGAGTGTTCCATGGCTGTTTGGATGATACCCTTCAAATTGCCAGTAACGTGTTTATGGGTTGTGCTGAAGTAAAGTCAACAGTGCATGTTGACTGCGACGGTTTCATGTAGTGCTTTATTGAGTATTTGTTTCCCCTTTGCATACTCATCAGATCCAGAAAGAGAAGTTGATTAAATTGCTGCTTCTCAGTAGTACGTTAAAGTGAGTCTGAAATGGTAGGGCAACTTAATATTTAAACTTGTGAGGCCCTAGCAGGTTCCTTGAAATTGCCATCCATTTGTGATCTTGTTTCAAAGGTCGTGACGGGTTAGATTCCCCGCTCAGGCAGTCTGACATATAAGTCCAAAGGGCAACGTAAATAGGTTTGCATCTGTATTTATTTTTTGTAATTTACTGTTGACAAGCTACAATCTAATTAGCTTCCCTTTCTGGACTTGACGATGACAGAAATGGGGTAACAAATAATTGATGGTAACAATAGTTGATGGTAACAATAGTTGAGTAGTTGATCAAGTAGAATTTCTTGTGATGAAACAGACGACGATAAAAACCCGTTTATTTTTTATTTTATTTTTACTTATTAAAACAAAAGTCTAATGTCATTGCAGGTGTCAAATCTGAAAATCAAAATATTGTGACTCAGCCTGCTGCTATTGCTACGGAATGTGTCAAAGTTTTCACATGGTCTGATCCGTTTGCAGCTATTGACTATGACAGCTTGAAAATACCAACTGATGTCAAGCATGGACTCACTGTCACAAGTGACACAGTTAAGAATATTCTCCATGGGCTAAATACTTCCAAGTCATTTGGACCCGACGGATTCCACCCTTTGTTTCCTGAAGCAGTGTGCTGAAACTGTGGCTGCCCCATTAGCAAGAATTTTTTCAGACTTCTATCGACACTGGTGTAGTTCCCACACAGTGGAAAACTGCTCACATCACTCCAGTCTACAAAAAGGGTGTAGATTAACCCCTAAAAATTACCGTCCTATTTGCCTGCTTTCGGTTGTTGCAAAAGTAATGGAGAAAATAATTCTTGCTACAATTCTAGAAGCTCAGCCTGCAACTGATATAGCAAGTCTTCACAACACGGATACACAAAGAAGAGATCTTGTGCGACAAATTTGTTATCTGGCATCACTGAGTGGAAAAAGAATCTTGACAAAGGCATCCGACTGACACTGTCAACACCGATTTCGTAGATGCGTTTGGTAGTGTGCCACACGACGACTACATCTTAAACTTAAAAATTCAGGAATAAATCTGGCTTTGTTCAATTGGATTTGTGACTGCTTGAATGGTCGCCGTCACAGAGTCGTTATTGGGGTAGAGTCAAGTGACTTGGCGGAAAACAATTGTAGCATTCCTGAAGGTGGCACACTCAGCGGATGGCTATTCAACTTATTTATTAGTGACATCACTAAGTTTATTTCTTCAATTGCCTTGTTATATGCACATGATCTCAAAGTTTATAACAGATCTGATTCACTTGAAAGTTGCCAGCAGTTTCAAGATGACCTTGATCGGTTAGATAAATGGGCAGCTGACAACAAATGAAGTTTCACCCAGAGTAATGTGTTATTTTACGTATTGGCAAACGCAAGGCTGTTGATTTTAACTATTACTTGTCTGGTCATCAGTTGCAAAAACACACCGTCGTGAAAGATTTGGGCATCCTAGTGGACAACCAACTTAAGTTCCATAATCAGGTGCAACAAGTTGTGAATGATGCCCGGTAAATGTTTTTTTTATTTTAAAGTCAATGTTCAAATCGTGGACACTTACGAATACAAGAATATTGTGTATGACGTTTATCCGACCAAAAATTGAATACTGTGTACACGCCTGGTCACCCCATTACAATGGTGATATTTACAGGTTGGAACAAGTTCAGGGAGCCGTCACCAGGCACTGTTCTTCGTTGAAGGGTTTGTCTTACGAAGAACGTTTGAAAAGCCTTGACCTGACAACCCTTGTTGATAGGCTTTTAAGAGGTGACCTTATCAAAACCCGTCAAATTCTGTCTGGCGAAGTGATTTTGCCTGTCGACCAGTTTTTTCAACGCTCGACTGTCATACAAACAAGAGGACACGGCATGAAGTTGACGAAACCACGAATCCGCACCATTGTTGGACAGTCTTGTTTCACTGTGAGCGCCATTAATTCTTGGAACTCACTTCCAGGAATTGTTGTGACTGCACCTTCAACCAGCAGTTGTAAAAGACAACACGATCTGACCCAGTGTTAAAGTGTTTTTGTTCCATGTTTTGTTGTGAACCGGTTACATAAGCTTGCTTTCTTCCGGTATGAATTAAATTTAATGTAATTTAACACAGTATTGCATCAAATCACGGTAGTCAAGGTACTAATTATTTTGCTTCAGCACCTCACAGAAGTGCGTTATTATTGGAAATTTTGAAGGATAACCCCAAATGTACTTGGAACACACTCCACCACACCGTTATACAGAATCGAACAAAAACTAGAATTGTTAGCAAGAACCGCAATGACTAGCCACTGCCAGTTATTCTCAAGCAATTCCATCCAAGGTTGAGAAAATAAGCTCATCACACCACCCAACACATACACGGAACTCAGACATCAAAAAGGCAATCAGTGGAGCTTGCAGGTTGGATGAAGCTCCCCTTCCAGGCGGAGGCCTTCTATCATGGGCGGAAAATCCTTGGCTAACAACTTGTCTGAATGTTCCCGGCACCCTTTCTCAATATCCAACAGGTAACCAGGTGATAATGCAGTGCCCCACAGACACCATACACTACTAGAGCCAAAAATGGAGCGGTTTAAGCCATCCAATATGCTGAATCTGTAGCAAGGCCCCTATGTATATTGGCGAGAGCATAGGAGCTTCAAGTGCTACGATCTTGGAACACTGGGTAGACTTCGTAAAAGGAAAACTAATGCTTTCTGCAGCACATACCCCAAACTGAACACGTTAAACTAGGTTGGTACACATATTATCGCTAAAGCAGCATGTACACCCAGTCCAAAGACAACTGAAATTATGTGTCGCTGCAAGAAATTACAAATGTGTATGTAATAACCATAAAAAAAGAAACCTTGTTTGCATAATGGCAACAACTGTATGAAAATACAAAGACCTCACCTTAGGATTTCAATGTTGTCGTTGACGGATTCAGTACACTGTGTGCGTTGTTCAGCTGATATTGCGGCGGTACCTACAGTGTTACTTCACTGACCCTTGCTTGAATTTGGATGCTCCCAATCCTGCTATTTGCTGCTGTTTTACAAGCTCTTCGTAAAGTGGTAGGTTGGGTTTTTATTGCTTTTACCTTGTTCTTTTAAGGATTTTACTTATCAACTTTTCTTGTTAGTTTCTCGCAACCCGGAGAATGGACCATGAAGATTTCAAACCGAATTTATTGATATTTGGTTCTAACACTATGCCTTAAAGAGAGGTAGCCAGTTGGGCGGCTAGCTCTGCGTGCACAATAAAAAAGGACCTTGCCCAAGAACGATCTTCATCATAAGCTTGCATAATGTAGGTTTCGACAAAACGTACTGAATAACAGAGCTACAGATATACAGTCATCTTAGCCGAATGTCCCCTGTGTTTCATGAGGTGATGCAAGAGATGATTCTAACAAAGTCGTAGATATTTATGATTCTTACTAAATCTCGTGTGTACAGGTTGGTAGCATACATAGTTACAATGTATGCGATTGTGCTGTGAAGCTTTTATGCAGCTTTAAAAAAGTTATTTTTTCAATAACTTATTAAAGAAATCCAAAAAAGCATCATCTCAGGACCCAGTTTTGCAGTTTCCATACTTCTTTCAAAATTAGCTTCATACGCGAGTGTAAAACAGAATCATCTCCTGACATAATGAGTTTACAATGTCTCTAGGCTGTAGATGCCCAGGCTGTGCTTTTTAATGAAATATACATCTACATTTCGAAGTTGGAAGCACATACTTTAAAAATGTAACTTTTTTTTTGAGTTGCTACAAGCTTTCATCAGCTTGAATTGTAGGTGTGAATTTTCCTGGCTGCAAACTAACTGCCTCACAATTTTACCAAACTTTTGACAATCCCTAGCCACACCCCAAAACTCTAATAAACACCGCAAAGCTAAATTTTAACGGACAGAAACCAGCTAACACGGTTTTCTTTTCCTCCTTTTTCTTCTTTCATCTTTCGTCATTTTCCGTTCTTGCGCTCGTTCTTTGCCCTAGCTTTCATTGCAGAATAATGAATCCAATGGTGAGAAAACATGGTGCAGCAGAAGGAGGGCTGTAGTAACCGCACCACAGCAACGCACGTTTGTTGTGGTTCACTTGCATTCGTGTGCAAATTGGAAAACGTCAACTGAACACCGACAATAAAGGAGTAGCAGCTTTCAGTTGGCAGAATGTTTCTTGGCAGTGTTTGACGTTATTATGCAAGGTGTGGGCCTAAAATCTTATTGATTCGTTTACCTAATGCTCCAGTCTTGTAGCACCAGATCATTAAAGAAGTTAAGAAAAATGCGTGGACGTGAAAGGAAATTTTTTTAAATGTGGATGCTTCTCTAAATTCCTTTTTTTTTTTTAAATCGGAAATGAATATTGCCATCGTTCAGCACGAATATTGTCCACGTTTCATTTCTGTACGGTTAAAAATTTGGGGAAAGAAGTAGGAATTGCGGAAACGAAACTATCTAAAATATGGCTGAGACTTAGTCGGCATCCATTGACGTCACTGACGGTTTAGCTTAGTTGAGCCGCTATTTTCCAATCGGATTCTTACACAACGATGTTGGTCGAAAAATCGTGCTTACAGTCCATTTCCGTCTTTCGTTGTTGCAACTAACCATGACTTATACTGTTTCCGAAATTTTTGGTCTCACATTTTCAGTATTGGGTTATAGTTTTGGGCATAATGGACTTGGATTTATTTGAATTTGGCACTCAGTGCATTTGGTTTTTGAGCTTACGGTTTTCCTGTGTAAGGGCACGTTTATGCAACCACTCGCTTTTGCATTCTCGCAGCTAGAAGCTAGAAATCAACGCAAATTCCAACATGGCGGGGGTTTTACGTCTGCCGCCTCGCAACGAAAACAGCAAATAACGTGAGTTCAGAAGCGTTTGGGAAAATTGTTTCGTCATGAGGAATTCTTTATATTATTGGCACGGACTATAAAACTGCAAATATTTACTCAAATGATGTCGGATTTAGCTAATCCAGATAGCGTTGTTACCATGGCAACGACAACTTTGCCATTGTGATTAAATTCTCGCTACGAGAATGCAAAAGCGAGTTATTGCGTAAACCCGCCCTTAAGGTTGATACCATTAGTGCCAAACAGTGATAGCCCCCCCCCCCCCTCCAGCCCCAGAGTAAACTAAGCATGATAGGGAAAAATGAAAGTACCAATAGGTAGCACATTTTATTGTGGGTTTAAAATCACAAGCTCAATATTCAGTGTTCACTCCATTGGAGTCACGAACAGATTGAGAAGAGCAGGGTAGGAAGACATAAATGAGTTAAAAACTACGTGTTGAACTCCATTTTCTGAATGTGTATGGAAATTTGGGATCCAGCTTGAAGGACAATATTGAAAAAAGGATGCTTTCTGAACCTCTAGCAACTCTATTTAGTCGTACTAAAATGGAGGAGCACATCGATGCTGTGCTTCGGAAAATGGTAGTTAAACGCAGATGTGGAGTGCGCTGCAGTGCAGTATCCAGGGTGGTTTTTCTTTTAATAGCTCAGCTCAAATGGTGCGCATGGACTTGTGGTTGGGCTTAAAATGCGCGTGTGGACGTTCCCCACCCAGACACCAAGTTTCATGCTGCCCACATTGCTGGTTTTGGAGTTGTTACCAAATAACCGCACGGCCGTCACCAACACAGATCTTTTTGAGCAACTTTTGCCTTCCTATACCCTGCTCGTCTTCAAGCTGTTCGTGACGCCAGTGGAAGGAACACTGAATATTGAGCTTCTGGGCTTAAACCCACAATAAAATGGGCTACCTATCGGTACTTTCATTTTTTTCCTATCATGCTTAGTTTACTCTGGGGAGGAGGGGGGAGGGGCTATCATTGTTAGGCACCCCTTACTTTGTTCCACATTATGTTTACAGGAAACTGGCTGTATGACGCCAGGTTTCCTTGCACTACGATTTCAAAAACATGTGGGTATCACACTTGTAGACTTTACACAGTTACTCATTGAGCCTACGAGTAAGATATTTACGTGTTGTTTTGCACTCGTAGTGATAAGAAACGTGGCATCAAACAGCCAGTTTCCTGCAAACATAATGTGGAACAAAGTATAGAGCAGTGACATTTGCCGGCATATTGGCACCAGTATGAGTTTTAGAGGGCATAACTACAAGGTGCACTACATAAAAATGGAGGGGAAAACAACGGAAGAGCGGATTTCTTAGGTTTAAAATAACGTTGTTCTCTCCAACAAGAAAAATCGCGCGTTTTAGGTCTAAGAAATCACTCTTCACAGCATCGGCTTCAGTATGACGCCCTTCTGTTTCTCTCTGCAGTGCCCCTTGCAGCTAACCCGTTAAGGCTATAGCATAGAGTTATACACAATAATACTACGTCGTGTCACTGCTCTATAGTGATTGCAAGATTTGATGTTACTGCACAACCATGATTTAAGATTAGCCCTAAAACTTGGGGCTAATGTGACTATTCATCGAGGTGGAGATTGGAGAAGTCACAGCGAGCCCTTTAAGAATTTCTTTCTTGTGGTGCTCTTTAAAACCACATTAGGTGTTATAAATTAATTCATCCTCAGTTTTATGCATGATAAGGGTCTGTGTCGTTAAATAAGTATATATTAACAAATTGGCTTATAGTTTGTTGAATGTGGACGTATAGTTAACAGTTTGTCAATTTACTTTTGCAAGTTATTAGTGTATACGTGCATTGCTTAAAGGTTAAATTTGGAGAAGAAAGTATGTTAAACTTTAATTTCAAGCTTAGTCGGCAGAGGAACAAATTTTGTCTTCACAATTTGCGAACTTCGGCGTGCACTCAGGTAATTCTTTTACCCAGGTAAAATTAATGGCGGTAGAATGGAACGGGTCCTCTGTTTAAATATTGAAGCATCTAGTTAAATATTTATAGAGAAACTTTGCTTCGGAACATCGGTAATGTTTTTGAATTAACATTTTGGCTGAAGGATAGGCCCGCTTCCTGTGTTGCAACATGGTAACTACACAGTCGGCGAAATGCTAGAGTGCAATGATATGATAAATTCTCCAAAATAAATTCTGAGCTTATTTCTTAATTTATCACTCGACTTTACTCCCATGATTCCAACGACTTGTAATAATTTCTATCAATCGGAATTTCACCTGAAAATGAGAGTTTGCTCTGCAGTCTGGTACTGAGCTTGCATTTTTACATCAACAGTGTGCTTTGAAACACTTTAAAACGAGCCAAACATACTTGCTACAAACGGGTTTGGATGTCACAAAGGTTGTACATGATATGAAAAGAAGAAAAAAAAGAAGTCGTTTGATAATGGAGGTAATGTTGAATTAACTAAAAAAATAATAATTGAACCGAGGTCAAAACGGGAAAGGAACACAAACAAGCTTTTCTTGAAAGGTTTTAGATACCACAATGTTACTGTAGTGTTTATTCCATGTGAAACCTTACTTCATCTATAGAATGTTACTCCCATTCTTACTTACTTTTGAAAACGGTAGGCTAATGACTGCTGTGGGTGTGGTTGGTATTACTACTATTTGGCTAAATGGAATCAATGAAAAATGAATAAAAAACTAATCGTCATGTATTTTCAGTAAAGTGATGAACGGAAAGGGGTCAACTTGAATGACGAATGATGCAAAATTAAACTCAAAAGTTTAGGGGAGTACGTTTCAGGTGTGTAGTAGGGTGAAGTGAAAAACCTTTTTTCGCTGCTTTAAAATTTAATATTAACATTATCTCATTTGATGCTGAAGAGCGGATGGAAGGTAACTTTAATCGCAAGAAATATTTTTCTTCCATTGAACAGTTGAGGGCCAAAATACGCGAAAACGCCAGTTTTGTTCGTTTGCAATGTCAAACTATACCCACATTTTTAAACAAAAATTCCAACATGGCGGCGGTTTTATGTCTGCCGCCTCGCAACGAAAACATCAAATAACGTGAGTTCAGAAGCGTTTGGGAAAATTGTTTCGTCATGAGGAATTCTTTATATTATTGGCACGGATTATAAGACTGCAAGTATTTACTCAAATGATGTCGGATTTAGCTAATCCATTTAGCGCTGTTACCATCGCGATTGAGTTCTAGCTTCGAGAATGCAAAGGCGAGTCGCTGAGTAAACGCGCCCTGAAGCTGGCATGTTTTAGGATGGGTCTTGAGAGCACGAAACGAGAAATTGTTAAAATTGAATTTTAAACCTGCCAGATAATAATTTTTATTTTGTTTTCAGCTATTTCGCCTGTGTTAAACAATGCTAAACTTGAAGCCCCTGGTGGCACCTCTAGTGTATGGAATTAGCAACATAAATCGGCAAAAAAAAGGGCACTTCCGCCTACCAGTACCAAAATTTGCATGGAAGTTATTTATTTATTGAATGTTGAAAATCTGCCGGGAGACGCTCCCACAAACCCCTAGAACACCGTGCTATGACGTCATCAAAATGGCTGCCATGCTGCACTACAGAGTGAGGAATTTTTTTTTATGTGTGATAGTGAAGCTAAAAGTCAACTTTTCCACACCCTAGCTATTCAGAATTCCGAAAAAAGTTTTTTTTTCACTCCAACCCTATAGTGTGTAGGGATATTTATCGATCTGATTCGTGTTAATTTCAAGCCAATTGGATTTAACCTTTAAAACTCAGTAGCCTGCACACAACATAACAAACACATACATTATGATTTTTCGGTGAAGTTTTAAATATTGTGGAAGTTCGGTTTAATTTGACCTACACTGTACAAACTGGTGTAACAAAATAGTAACCATCCTTATCTTTTCGTTTTGCGTGTGTGTGTGAGTGTTTTAGCAGCCTTTTGACAGTTGCAATCGTTTAATTTTGATTAGGCCTACGCGTCTAAAGTTTGAATATAACAGTAAGGTTTCACATGGACTAAACACTGAAGCAACACGTTGTGTTGGAAGTACAAATGGAGTCATAACTAGATTGCATTTATGGATCGTTGGATTCGTAGTAATCCTTAAACTGGAGGTGGTTTAAACGTTAAACATGTTTATGATTCAGTGCTTGTTAAATTCGTTAGAAGTGGGGGATATTTACAAGGGAAAACCGAATGGTGAAAGATGACAATTTCAAAGTGAAACGTGCTTTGCATTTAGTCTTGTTTACAACAACAACAAATAACATGAACGACACATTTGACCACTGTTAACTTATGCTATTGATATCACTTCTAACAGTTGTGAACACTTTCTTAACAGATTACCGTGAACAGTTGCATGGCGTATTGTCCAACACCACCTAATCGTTAAGTTGGAATTCTTCTATGGCGACAAAGTAGCTGTGTATCGGATATCATCTCCGGGTTCGAGAAACTCTTGTGTGGCGAAGAACACATCAATGTTTTGGTTTGCACCAGACAGACACAGGTTGCATCCACAGTTTAAAGGAAGCAATTTTTATCCGGACGGAAATTCAATTTCCTGTCAGTGGTACCTCGTAGGTAACGAAGAATCGTCTTCGTGGCAAGATAATGGATAACGCCAGGGTTTGCAACATGAGGACCCATTGCTTTAGCAGCATAGTAAATGTCATGACAATACTTTTAAAGCAGATAGGATAAGGCCAGATGGTATACACATCTCACATGCTGTTGATAAGGAAGTGCAATCTGCATTTCGCTTTCTGCTTCGGGAGTCAAAACCCTATTATTCTAATAAAATGTTGTCCAGGTAGACAAAGCATGCACCAGTCTTGCAAAATTAGGTATTATATCTTTTAATAAGGTTTCGATGTACGTTTTATGATATGTGCCTCCTTCCAGTTCACGTGAATTTGATGGAGGAAATTCACTGAACCCCAAGTACTTGGAAGTCCAATTCAGCACTCAATATCTTCTTATAATGCCCGAATCCGCCTTCGTTGTTCCGCAACCATTTCACCAACGTATACAGGGGCAAAAGATGACAGAATTATTATCTCCAATACAAAAGACGAACACATTGGATAAGTGATGGTTGTAGCATGGATTTTGCAAGCGGTATAAGCGAATTAATGCACACTTTTGGTAGAGCGACTTCCGAGAAGGTGTGGAATCGTCCGAGGGGGCGAAGCCCTCGAGGATGTTCTACACCTCCGAGGACGTCGCTCTACCAAAAGTGTGCATTAAATCGCTTATACCGGCCCATTTTTGCAAAACCATGCTATAACTTTCTTATTACCCTACTTTCATTTCGTGTAGCAGCAGCGCCCAACAGAAATACCGTTGTCGGAAGAAAGGAGATAGATGTTCTCTTATCCTTGTTTTCCGAAAGCTCGAACAACAATCGTACAACAATGCTTTAACAGAATGCTTTGATATGACGTTTCAAGCGTCGTATTGTTAAAATTCCCATTGTTCGTCGAAGGGGACATTCGAAATGAAGCAACAGTCCGTGACCCTGAGCAACGATGCTTTAACAATACGCTTTGAACAGTCACCCCACGTGGGATATTGTTACTAAAGTTTGGCTGTAGTCCGAGGGGGCAAAATCTTATTTCCCTTGTTCGCTGAAGGAGCACTTCGGAATCAACCAATAATGCCGGCGATAGAGCTGCTGCAGTTGTTAAAAAAAGTAATGTCGGAGGTTTAGAATGTAACACTGCTGAAAATTTAAAGTAGCGATCCAAAGCAGTGACGGACTGGGCCTTCCGAGAACCCGGGAAGGTCCCTACTACAGGAGGTTCTTGTTAAAAAAAATAAACTTCTTAAAAAATATATTTCTTTAAAACTACGCTAGCTTTCTTGATCCTCCCACACTGCAGGAAACCCTTGTTTCAAAATGTTTTTTTTAAATTAAAAATGAATTCGTGTAAAAATTGCACCGCTCAGTTGCAGGAAAACGTTTCAAATTCACACCCTTTTCATGGAAAAACTTTAGCTTCCGGGGTGCCGATTCCCCCCACCCCCACCCCTCCCCAACCGGAGTCACGTGATTTAAATTGTATCTCCAAGTTGCAGAAAAACATTTCAAACTTACGCCGATTTCTTACGCCGAAGCCTCCCCCCACCCCCCC
>JAHWFP010167464.1:9937-32237 GCA_023313725.1 Lithobius niger | reverse complement strand
AAATACAAGAAAAGAGCCTATAATGTTATACTCACAGAGCCACAGTAGCAGAAGTCAACACATCCTCCCATGACCAAATTCAGCTTCAAAACGACAGCAGCTCTTGGGTTGCAAAAAGCTCAAATGCTTGGGAGTTCTAGTAAACAATTTTCTTGTCCCAAAAATACCCCAACCTTTACAGCTGTTTTCTTAAATTACAGTTAGCCAATAACTTTTCCGAGTGAAAACATGGCTTGCGAATGGTGAGCGTGTAGCTGCCGCTTATAACAGTAAATAACAGTAAATAGACTTTTATACACAGAAGATGGCTTTGTATGCATTATATGTTTTACTAGCCGATGTACACTTGAAGGGTGTATGGATTATCGTAAGCACATCTTCAGGTTAATAATCAATAATCACTGGCACGCTGACATGTGGCCGCTTTTCTGCATCAAACATTTGTAATTACACTTACGGCATATTAATGTAGAAATATTATTTCACGGTACGCCAAAACACACGTTTCCGTTGCATAGCAAGGGCTTAAACCCACACTATTCTTCTTGTGCTGGTATAAAGCACAACATGCGTCAATCGTATTACTTTATTTTTTCACTGGTTTTCGTAGCACTTCTTGTTTTCGACAAGCACGTAGCCTACATTCCGGATTTTTAAGGCTATAATCACACAGCTGACACGATTTTTTAAATTCCCTATACAAGCCCAACCGGCTGAAAAATCAACACTTTAAAAACGGCAGATTAAATCTGTGCAGCTAGAGTGTGACATCTATCATAGTGACGAGAATTACTTGCATAATCCTTGGCTTCTTGGGAAGAGATAGAGAGAGCAGCACTCCGATTACTTAGATCTCGTTTAAAGAGCCTTCTTAAAGATGATTTAAAATTCGCCGTCACAACCAAAATGGGGCAGACTACGAGATCTAACCCAGTAAAATATAGGTCCACCATCATCTCCTTCCCCGAATCGAAATGGATTTCGGTACTAGGGTATAGTGATAGATGCCAAGAAGTTGCAGAATACATTGGAGTAAGGCCAGCAGAAACACGAGCATCTCATTCCTGCCCTGAAACCTGACATCGCCGCTGCTGCTGCTGCTGTGGGGGAGGAGAGATGAACCACGTGACTCTAAAAGATCAATTCTACTGACTGAACCAACCGATTTTTATTTTTTTGTGTGCTCCCCGTTAGTAGCAGCTTTAATAATTACGATCCAGACTTTGGCAAAGGCTCAAAATAGCAAGCAACTTATCTGAAGTACTAAAAATGCAGTCAACCAGAGTGCCTCCTTCCCTCCCCAACCCTTCACCCTTTGACAGATTGCAACAAACCAGCTTGGACTCTCCTAACCGTCAAGATAAATACCCCTTGGCCGCATGAAAACGAACCAACCAACGAAAGAACGCACTTTTGCCAGAAGGACGCATTTTCTTTAAAGTAAACAACATAAAAAAAAATTAAAAATCGCAACAGGCTATATTAAAGCCAACCCCCACAAAAGAAAAAAAAAAAGACAATAAATTAAAAATATAACAAAACAAGAAAAATAGTGAAAGAAACAAACACTTCTAACAATATTGTGAAAGCCTAAGTTGGCAGTTCGCATTGAAATTGTTGTTACATCACGATATAGGTGAATGAAAAAGCTAAGAAATAAAACTCACAACAAAAACCTTTTCGTGTCCAAATATCTGAAAGCCTTTACGGCCAGATAATTTCATGTAAGGATGAAAATATAATTTCATATCGATACTGTACATAATTATACTTTCACGACACAAATGAAAGAAAAAGGAAAATAAAAACAAACAAAAAGATAAATAAAGCCGTTTGTGCATTAATATCTGAAAACCTTTACGGCGAGACGAAATTATGTTGCACAACATAAATGAAAGAAAAAACAAAATGAAAAGAAAAGCAAAAACTAGAAAAAAAACATCTAAAAACTTTATGGGAACACGAAACTGTGTTTAACTCACTGTACGTGTGCATGGATGAAAATATAAGCTCGTATCGATGTTTTATATATTACGATATAAACGAAAGAAAAAAACAATACATAAACCTAAATCATAGAATCTTTGTACATTTTCGTGTCTTAATACAAAGTCGTTACAAAATGGAAATATCAATCAGCCAAGAAATAACGAACTAGTTTCGTCAGTAATGCTTGCAATACAGTAACTAGCCATATCGTTAATTCGCTTCGCTCACTCTGTTGGCGTCGATCCATGCTTCATGTAATTTCTTTGATTCCAAGAGCATCACAAACTCTATGTACAGATTATTTCGACGCAAACTAATTGCAATTATTGCTCACAGTTCGTTCGTCACATTCCTCAGCACGCCTGCATTCATCTACATCATTCAAAACCGACGATGTCTGTTTGTTTGCACGTTTGTTCGTCTACGCCTCCAGCAGTTTTACATGTAGTGTGGTGCAACATATGTCGTCCTTTATACGTTTTTTTTTTTCTGGCAATCACGTTTATTTCTACATTCGTACTTTGAACTGCAATCTCAAAGTTCATAATACGTGTCAACAACGGCTGGCCTGAAAACAAAGTGAATTTCGATTACTTACTGATTTTGAGCTCCATATTAACACGGCCGGGCAGGTCGTGTATATTAAAGTTCTTTTGTGACGGCCTGGCCCTACGAGATACACCGGGGATAGGCCATCACTTTGAAGCAACCCCATAAGGGGCTTCACGGCCACAATAACAGGTGCATCAGTGCTCGATTGCGAGCGTTTTGCACAAACGCGTTGCACCTGGTCTCGATGGCTCCCTTTGCCGAGTGCTATAAAAGCAGGGGAAAGAAAACCATCGAGACCAGATGCCCCACACGAGATGGTGTGTGGACGAGCTCTGGCAGAAAGGATGCAAGAATCATACTCAGGACAACGAACCAATAATGACGTAATTCGACAATCCAAGAAGCTGCTCGAGGCAACTCAAAGAGCGGCATGGACTCGACCAAGTCCGGTTCAGTATTCTCAGGGCATATAGGACGGTGAAGGAGAGGGTAAACGGGACCTAAGACACAATTATGCGTCGTCACCATTACTCTCAACCACACAAACCGTTTATCTGGGACCCCGTCCTGGATTTTACACGGCGGACCTCTCGCAAGAATTTTTTTTCTTTGCTGGAGGCGGGCGGAGGAAAAACAAGTGATACACGTCTCGCATATTTGCCGCTGTTAACTGGATACAGCCGGCAAGGACTAGTGGAACTGAAAACAACTACGTGGATTGACTCTGCTTAGCCAGCGAGGCAACGGGTTATTTCGTCGAAGATGGAGGCGGATCTGTTTCATTTGGTGTATGGCCATCACCAGAGGAAAAGAGGAGATGTCGCCGTCACGAAATTTCGCCTGGGTCGACTCTGCATGGATGTTCTCTTTTTCCAGAAAAAGCAGGGCCCGATTTATTTTTTATTGGCAGTACCAAAAACTATGGTTAATTGATGACCACGAAGGAAGCCATCAGCAGCCATGTGGAACTTCACCTGGAAGAGCGCTTTTTGAAGAGTCGGGTGGGGGCTCAGACATCGGTTTTGACGACCAGGTCTTGACCAGGTGCCGAACCGGAGGACGATCGGGGATAGTGACCGTTCGACGGCGGACTGAGGGCGCAGAGCATGAGTTCTCAACTGCATTGGTGACCAGGAGGGGTCCAAACTTACTTGTGGAATCAGCGGTGGCCGGGCCAAGCAGACAGCCAGGAAGCGTGACGTTTTTCGTAAGCGTGCTTCACCGGCACCACAACTGGGAATCAAGCTAGGGTGGACGTTCTTGACCACCATGGAGTCAGATACATATGAACGATGAATGGATGGGCTATCTGACGACTATTTCTGAGGCGACCAGGTGGAAGCCACATCTCCGAACATGGGTTCTCATACCCTACAAACCAGAGGTAGCCATGATGCAGCCAGGAGACGGGAAGCAGACGTTACTACTTCACTGGAGAAGAATTTTTTTTTTCCTTCTCTGGGTTGAAGGAAGGATGAGGGGTCGGAAGAAAACAGCAGCGTGGCATGTCAGAACACTGTGACAACGGCAGCAACCTGACATCGTCCCGCGGCTGGCGAACAGCAGCATTCAACCGTGCGTGGATTCTAAGCAGTTGAAACTACTGCCCGCACATGCTCAAAATGCAAGCTGCACACTCAACAGTCACGGGACAAGATGAGGGACCCAGCTTTGTTTATGCGCTGTACGGTGGATGATGATGGATTGAGGAACCAGGCTTCAAGGGAATGAAAATGCGGCAAACCGTTCACCAGGGTTTTTTTTTTTAATTAGGGGAGACTTCTGGATGACCCATTCACAGCGATTTGATGTCGTGCACTAGATTGCCAGACGGCAATAGGGTCACCAATGGTCCGCCTTTGGAGGAGACTGAAGACAGTGTTACACCTGGCAAGGCAAGCATTGTTTTCATCGGAACAACCAGCCAACGCATAAATTCCAGGGATGCGGCTCGTCATGGGCAGGTGCCAAAGATGTCAAACTTTGTACCAAATGTCCAGGATGGGCTACATAGAAGCAAGAGGGGCACACGGTGTGCTACGACAGAGGCGAGGATCAAGGAGGAAGAACTTTGATGAACACCACACCGAATGAGAGGCCTTAAACAGGGCTATACTCGCCAAAACTTGATGTGGATGGAACCACAGTACCCAAGGAAGCGTACTGTCTTCAAAAAAAAACCATGAGGGGGCCAGAAAGGGAAGGAGAGCGTACATTATTCATTATTCAGGTGGGCTTTTATGATTTTGTATAAGGGCCAACCAGGCGCAGTTTTGCAGGCCTGAAATAGTGACGACGACCTTCACCGTGAGATGAGCAAGGCGATGGCACGATTTTTTTTTTATAAATATCCAAGGTGGGCTACATTGAAGCAAAAACCAACAAGATGTGAGGTGAGTGTTTATGCTGTTATGACAAGACTGGAAGGTAGCAGCTGTCTTCTAAAGGACTAATTGAGAGGTCCAAATCTCAAACTGACACCACGGCCCACAACGAACAAAATTAGCCCGGATGCGGGGTCCGCGGTTGAATCCCAGTATTCGAGGACTCCACCCAACACCCAGGAGAGGGCGTAGGACGGATTCCGGATCTGAATGGTTACGTCAGGTGGTCAACGATGCAAGTAGACAGCTGGGGAAATGACAAGTACCCTACAAAGCGTGCTTTCTTCCAAAAACCATGAGGGGACCAGACAGGGAAGGAAGACGTTTTCTGCCACCTTTGGGAGGACGATGGAGTCTTCGGAATGGGTTAACACACCGGATCATGTTGACCTAAGGGAGGATGTTTTTTTCTCACTACATGAGGGACAAGGGTGGCTACAAGACAGAGACGTACAGGTGATGGCAGGCTTTATAGGGACTTAATCGCCTACCTGAATGATCGGAAACCAATTCGAGCCTAGACGGACTAACCAGGACGGTGCGGAAACAAGAAGACAGTTGGGGAAATGACAAGTACCCTACACAACGTGCTTTCTTCCAAAAACCAAGTGAGGACCAGACAGGGTAGGAGGACGTTTCAAACACTCGGAAGAGTGATGATGAACCCGTGGAGCAATGGTATAGTTGGAGAAGGGCACTCCATCATGCTGGCCTATCACGACGTCATCTGCATTTGGAGGAAGATGCAGGGAAAAGGACAACAACACAAGCTGGCAGAGGACTCTAAGGCGAAATTTGGGTCTTGGAAGTTCAAAAGAAGACACGGGGTTGTAATATTACACTATGGGCCTATATGGACACCAGGTGCATGTGGGAACACATTTTTATTTATTTATTTTATTCCTGACGGGCAGGACAAGTTAATTTACACCGTTACAATGAATCTAAACTATGCCCACCAGTCGACCACGGCCCAACAGCAGGAAACAAGATGGCTAAGTTTTTTATTAAATTTATTGTTTTATTCACAGTGGTTATAACGCGGTTGAGTTAACACGCATACTTCTGGAGGACTAGTATAATCCAGGGCGACGAGTAAAGTTGTCAACCATCTACATAACTATGAAAGTAACAAAGAAAAGCAGCCAGGCTCTTTGACTGATTTAGGTAAAGGGCCCACATGGACGCATAAGCGATCATCCTACCGCCGGAGGCTACAAAGGGTCAAAAGAGGTTTGGACCAATGGTTATGAGGGCCATGGCTCTAATTGCGGCAGGAGAGGGGTATAAGAAGGACAAGGAGAGCAAAAAGAGCCACATCAGCGACAACCTTTGACACGACGGGGTCACGCAAGGTTTTCTTCAGTTGTGTTATCTTCCCCAACGAAAAACGATGGCTCGTTTCCAGCGCAGACCAAGGAAGGAGGAGGAAGGGGCCAACCACCAGGACACCTCACCTAAGGCCAAGGTCGTACCAGACTAAGATGAGGCGTCCGGGGGAGTAAACAGAAAAGGCGGAAGCAATCCATGGGCTTGACGGCGGAGTAGATGAAACAGCGCAAGAACAAAATGCGAAATGACAGACTGTCATCTTCAAGCTACTGCAAAACGTAAAGCGGAGGAAGAACTGCAGCATGAGCAAGCAGTCGCCCAGAGACAGCGAGATCGGGAATTGCGCCACATACAGCAGGAAATGGTGGACTTAACACATTTTTAATGAGAATAGAAAACGCCGTAGCATAATATACAGTACAATACACACATACATTGGTTCTTCTTCTGTTTGAAATTATGAAATTAAACCTCCGAAGGCTTTGTTTTGCCATCAGTGGACAAAGAGGAATCAAGAATTTATAGGGCATCAAGAATTTACGGGGTTGGGGTAGCATGAAGCCATTGTTGTTAAACTTTAATGATTTAGTATCTATGCAATGTTTTTTAAGTTTAAAATCCGCGTATCACGCGTCACGAGTACCTTTCACAGTTCAGTCCACATGCTAGAGCAGTTCATTTTCGGGGTGTTCGCAGCGCGACTGGTGGCAGAATCGGCGGCTAACTGGGCGACGCGTCAAATTTCTAACGTTAAGTCATTTAAACATATTAGGAAGCTGTGGAAGAACTAAAAAAGCCATTCAGTCATGTCGGCTGCCCAATTTTCCGGCGATACGGCCTCAAAATTAAAATTAATTAAATTACTCTAAGATTTAAAACTGGAACATATAAGTGAAACCCAGGACCGTTTCACTTGGGTTCTTAACAATGAGTTAACAGAATTATTTCAATTCAATTCAATAATGTTTTATTGGGATCTTGGACCTAGGCCATGCGCTCTAGGCCCGACAAGGCCGACAATGCTAACTCAACAAGATAAAACGAATATGTTACTTTCCTCGTGCCCACGCATCGTTGCATCTTGTTCAAATGAGCTCTAATTCGATCTTGTGCACTCGCCTCTTTTTGCACCATTGTCACATGTTGCAGTTGTTAACCCCTCCCCCCCCCCCCCTCCTCGTTCGTCCACTTTTTGAAAATTCTCGTGCGCAAACAAACTCTAATAAGCACTGCCTGCCGGCTGTGCTAATAAAATAGTCTTGGTTTTTACTTAAATCTTCAAGTTTTAAAATATGGAGCGAAATCTTTAATTTTGAGTTGGACGGTCGACATGACTGAGAGACTTATTTACTTCTTTAAAGCGTGTTTCGGGAAGCCAATTGAATTGTTTCCGCGATTTTATTTTATTTTATTCAGGCCTTGACCTGAAGTCATGCATGCGCCTTGATACAAAACTAAACTAACACTACAAAGCTGGAACACAACACCACGGAACATGTCGAAATTGCAACATGCAACAAGAAACAAGTTTCCAAGTCCACCACTGTGTACTAGTTTCACATGATGGCCCAATCACGACGCAACATTATGGAACATGTTCTGCACTAGTCTGCCATAGTTGTAACATGTAACTCGTTTTGAGGCCAACCACTGTACAAGATTCACATGGGACTGAAGCGCCACGCACGAGGCAACGCTACGACGCACGTTACTTGCAACATGCAGCATGTTCCCAAGCCCACCACTGCATACAAGCTTTACCTGGAACCGAAATGCCACTATTCACTCATTAGGAACCTGATGCTCGAAACTCGAAGCTTGAAGGTGCCAGTTTCGCCGCAGCCACCACATTCCGACTGAAGGGTCAAGTAGGATCACAATTGCACTTTCGCAATATCACAACGCAATATCGCGCAACCGCACGTAACCTAGCTGCTGACTGAGCCCCGGAAAGCGACAACAATGCCCGAATTGATCCTGCAGCACCCAACCACCTTGATAGAGACGCTCATTGTAGGCCATACTTCCGACAAAGCAACAGAAAATGCTCGATGGTATTTTCAACGCTACACACAGGTGAAATGGGCGAGTCGACCCATCCAAGCCTGTGTTAATGTGATGGCAACAGTGAGTACCCAGTTCGCAGACTGGTGAGGAGTTTACCAATCCAGTATCCAGAACGGAGCAACTGCTGCACACACGATGCAATGCAAACAGCACACGACCAGTGGCAGCAGAGCGTAACTCATCGTTCCATTGTTGCATAAACCAGTTACACACTGCTGTCTTCCTGGTCCTCAAGGACAGAGTCAAGAGAAACACTAATCGTGCAATCATGCACACCCTCTTTCGCCACTCCATCTGCCTGCTCATTTCCAGAAATGCTAGCAATATCTTTTGTCCACCGAAGGACCACTTGCGACGAGCGCGTTGCTACCCACATTTTCCAACAGATGGAAAACATCAGCGGATCGTTCACTCCGAGGGACTCAACCGAAGGGTGAACACCATGCAAACTGGACGAGTCAGTTATAATAGAAAATGATAGTAAGCCCAAATCCAGGGCAACATCAAGCGCAACAGAAAGTGCAACCAACTCACACACAGTACTCGAGTCAACCACATCGAGATGACTCCGCATGCTATATTTCAGAGACGGGATCCCAACCCCGATGCCGCTCTCCCTCGTCGCACTGGTAAAGGATGCATTACAGTAAACCTCGCACTCAATACTACACGGTTCGAACACCTCGATGAGTCGCGGACACCAAGCCCACGGACTCGGTGCTCTAACATGAGCTACATCCCTGAGACGGAGCTGCGAAGCAGCCAAGATCAGGGACGCTCTCGTCCCTTCTACTCCCAGCACATCTCGCGCACGATCACCCAGGGTGCAGTAGTCTGAAAGAATTCTCCCAACAGGATCTTTGTCACCCCTGCTGATATTCCTCATGCACAAGGCCACAAGGTGCTCACTCACAAGCCCTGGATTGCAATGGTAGTTCCCCGCATTCCGCCCACAGCGCCTGAACTGGGGCAGATGACAGGCACCCAGTCACAACCCGAAGGCTGTCGTTCACTGCTACCTGAAGCGAAATCACGTGCCGCGGAGTAGTACAAAGGAATGGCAGATAGTAATCGAATGCAGATCTGACAAACCCCCTGTGTACGTTGCTAGCAATGCTCTTTCGTGACCGTCCTATGCCGTGCAATAATCTTCAAAATGCAGGTACGCGCCTGAATTTTCTCTTTCAACTGTTTTACATGGGAGTTCCATTCAAGACAACTGTCTAGAACCACACCAAGGTACCTAACCCTTGGCTTAAATGCTACAACTGTCCCACTGACGACAACTTGGATGACGCTTGTTGGCTCACCAACAGGCGTGAGAAGAGCACCAGTTCCGTCTTTGCTGGGGCGAGCAAGCCCCTCTCGCTTAGATGTTCCACAATGGTGTCGAGAGACCCCCGTACACACGCTACAGTGGACACAAGGTCATCATCCCCCACAAACCACATCATCCAGATAGCAAACGATGTTGGCTGAAGCGCCCATTTACATGAGGATATCGTTGATTGCAACTGCAAACAGTGTCGAACTTAAGCAACTTCCTTGAGGGAGTCCACAGTCTGAGCTCGCTTCAGATGACCAAAAGCCATTTATCCTTGTTGCTTATTTTCGCATGTCTAACAAAGTGGTAATAACGTTAGCAAGCTTTTCTCCAACACCCATGCTACACAACAAGACACGGAACCAGTCTCGGTTCACAGTATCGTATGCCGCATTTATGTCCAAGAACGCCGTAATGACGAATTTGGTGTGTGCCCAAGCTTCTCTGATACTTGACAGGAGAAACAGGACTGCACCTTGTGGACTCCTGTTTTCCCTGTACCCAAATTGTACTGGTGGCAGGCATTCGTGGTATTCTAGATGCCAAGATAGGCGCGGCACACGCAAGCGCTCGTACACCGTAAGAAGGCAAGAGAGTAGTGCAATTAGCCTGTCACTACCAGCCTTGTGAACTGGGACCAAGATAGTAAACAACCGTGATGGTGGGACAACCCCACCATCTAACAGGCCCTGAAATAGACGAAGCAAATCGTTCGTCCTTAGATGTAGCCGAGAGCCTACGCAGGTCACCATAAGAGACCCGATCTAGACCACAAGCACCAGATACCTTACACTTGGACACCTGGGCAGCATCAACTCTAATGTTTCGTTTTTTCGCAAAAAAAATTGGGTGGACAGTGGACATACCGTACACATGATAGACTAGACTGTACCAATTACAATAAAAAGGAAGCGAAAAAGCCAATAAATTAACTGAACAAAAAAGGGCTTCAGTGTTTAGAAAAAAAAACAAAGTTCATATCCCCATACTCTCAGCCGTGAAGGTACTCAAATAAAAAAGGAGTTCTCTTTAACACAACAAATTATAGTTTGAACTCCAATTCCAGGGAACAAGGATTGTGACATGCTAGCCTCCATGGAGACGTATGCATGTACATCAATATCATTAATCAAACAAACAAAACGAATTACTTAACTAAACAGGCAGTTGTTGTCTCTGGGAGATTTAGTTTAATGCAAACAATATTTAAGCATTACGTAGCAGCACAACTTCTAAATTGTTCCTACATAGTGAGGAAGTAATGGACAATGGCGAGTGCACTTTCATGTCTACTGGCCAAATAGCTAGTGCCACACAATTCACATTCGTGAAGGGAACACTGTAACCTTCAGCAAATAATTTTTTTTTTAATTTAAATAATAATTTTATCGAGTTATTATCCATTATCGCGATAATTTTAAAAATTGTATCGGCATAAACTTTTGTATCGTGCCATACGTAACCGCCCTACTCCAGTCATTGGGACTACGAGTGAATCTGAAGTCGCATCTTGAACCCAGCCAAGTGTTTGAGTTTCGGGGCGCGGATTTTGAAATGACAAAGTTTGTGGTGCGCCCGCCAACGACACGAAAAGACGCTGTTAGTGGAGACAGCGAGATCTCTGCTGACTTCGATGTCGGCGAGGGATTTGGCAAGGGTGATCGGACAGATGGATCCTGTGGTCGCTGATACCTATGGGTCGTGGAGGAAAAGACCGCTGCATTGGTTCTGAAAGAGGGAGCGGCTTCCGAGGAACAGCTGGGAGGACCAAGTCCCATAGCTGAACATCCCAATCAAGGAAACTTCGTGGTGGACTGTGAGGGACCACGTCGAGGCAAGGGGCCCCGATCAACTGGCCGGCGTCTGACTGGCTGATCATGACAGACGCATCACTGTCTGGGTGGGGAGTGACACTTGGAGCAGAACAGTCGGCTGGCACATGGACTCCGGAGGAGACGAGACTGCACATCAATATCCTGAAACTGCGTGCCATACTTCGTGTAGTTTCTCATTGGCAGGACAAACTGGTGGCCCATTCTGTGGCTGTGCTGTGCACTCATCTTCGTTATAGACGGAGGTGGGTAGCCTCTTCAGACTGTGCTGAATGTGTTGGCTGACGAATTGTCAAGGGGAGGTATCCCTCCGACGACGGAGTGGCGGCTCCATCAAGAGTAGTGCAAGATGCTATTCAAGAGGTGGGCACACCGCCCATGGACCTCTTTGCCACACATACGAACGCCCAACTACCCCTTTTCTACTCTCCGTACCCAGACGAGCAGGCATTGGGGATGGATTGCCTCAGGCCAAACAAAAAATTGGTTTGCGTTACCCGACCGACCCAAAACATTTTTTCTTTCTAAGGAAAAAAAAATCCCTCCCTATTTTGACACTCCGTCTTACTATACAAAAACTGCTTCAAGTGATTCCTGGAAAAAGGGAAAATGCTGTCTCATGAACATCACAAAATAATAAATTACAAATTTTTAAGTACGACTTTCTGATTTAGATTTTTCACGCAAAGATTTTTTTTCACACAAAAGAAGTGTAAAAAAGTTCCCAACCAACCGACCATGTTTTTTTTAACTGTGTAATGCAAACCAAACAATTTTTTTTTGTTTTGCCTCAGTGTGGACAGGGTTGAACAAATACGTGTTGCCCCCTCCCTTCCGATTATTACAGTTGATCCTGAACAAGATCAGACAGGTGGAGGGGAAGTTCAGCCTAGTGGCCCCCTTTGGGAGAACGCCATATGGTTTGTAGATCTGCAACGAGCAGGTAAAGACAAGCTGACATAGCTCCCTGCATGGACCTCCGTCATGACATAGATGAGAGGCTCGATACTCCACCCAAAACCGGAGGTGCTACATCTTCACGGGTGGCTACTTTAACCAGGGAACTCCACAGACGGGGTTTCTCTGATGAAGTGACGTCATCGGTGCTTAGTGTCTACGCGATTTGACAGTGGACGTTGGTTTGAGTGGTGCACGGCTAAGAAGGCCGACCCGTGCGACCGATCGGCACAGGAAGTTTGTGGATTCCTCAAAGGACTCTTTAGTTCGGGATTGTTACCACTCGCGATCATGGGTCACAGGACGGCGAGCAAGTCGGTGCTATCTTTATTAATAAAATCGAGTTGTCGCGTCAGATGGACGCAACGAGACGGCCACACGACGGCCGACGGCCGCAAGTAAACAACCGGATCAACAGTCGTGGCGCCATCTCTTGATAGTCAACGCAAGCGAACGAAGCAATATCAAGGCCCGATGAGATAGTAGCTGTGCTCAACTCCATGCCTGTCAGCTTGCTTCTGTTTCGTGATGCTAGGAGTCCCAATTTGATCGTTACCTTTATGTGTTTAAAGTTTAAAGTAAGTCAGTTGAAGCTGAACGGATTTGTAAGACAGCATCTAATTTTTAAGTTTAAAAAGAACCAATCGGGATTTTGAGTACGAAACTGCTCGGTGTTTTAGAAAAAAAAAATGCTTGCCAGTCGCAGCGCCATCTCTTGATAGTGAACCCAAGCGAACGAAGTCCATGGTGTCATCAAGCGATTTGTCAGCAAAGCCGCTGACTTTTAAAACTTTAAAAAAATGCATGCCGGCACCTGAATACACAGTGCCGCCATCTGTTGCGGGCGTGGTCAAATAGCCTGCGGTATTAGTCACGATATTACACGCTACCTTCTTACGGACGGATTTATTTACCCCAACCAGTATTTGCACATGGACAATAATACGTAGCCTTCTCACGGGTGACTTCCGAAAAAAATGTTCATGTACAAATACTAAACACCAACAAACAAGGGGAATTATTAAGTGCAAAAGACAATACATTTACGGAAAATATACTTTATAAAGATATACTTTAACCTCGCACAAGAACAGCAGCAGTGCCAGCAACACTCAACTCAAATGTAAGTAAATCGCAACACACGGCAACACAATCAATAATTTTACTGCCACTGACATGTACCGAATCAAACCCTTGATGGAAATATCACAGAATCATTACAACACCCGTGCGTAGCACGGGCTTACATCTAGTCACTGATAAGAAAGGAGGAGGTGGTCTCAAATGCAGTTATCTCTAAATTCTTTCAGTCGTTTTCAGTGCGACGGCCGAGGATACGCCGTTTCTGCCAGCAGTGGGACTAGTTGGGGCCCCAAATTCGAACCACTCGTGTGGGTTACGTTTGAAAGGATAATGGTCAAGACAAGTGTTTCTTCTTCGCTAGCAACAGCGGCGCCCCGTAGCAGAATCTGAGCTAAGCGCGACAACATGTCGCGGACAGTTGAAAGCCGCTGTGGACAAATTTTAGCCAAATTTCTGCCGCTTTGTCAATTTTTGACTGATTTTGACATTCCAATACACCATTTTAATAGTCACGATGAGACCTTTTCATTGGTGGAGTAGCCAGCTCAATAGGATCAGGCACCGAAAAGTTATTTAAAAAAAAAACAATAAAAATGTGGGTAAATCATATGATAAACCAGATTAGCTGCAGACAATTTTTTTCTGACAATTGGTGTCGCAGAAAGTTCTGCTTCTGGGCAGTGGCGCGCCAAGGGGAGCTGGCAGCCTTAGAGAGGGGCAGGGATCGTCTGATGTACGCCACCAATTAATTGTGGACGCCTATACGAACATTTTCGGGAGAGACTGTGTTGAGCGCGTTCAATGCCCTTTGAGAGTCCTCAGACATTATCTGGCAGCTTCAAAAGAGGTGGCAAAAGCGGACAATCGATCGACCTAGGAGGCGGGTCAACAGAAGCCTCTGTTTGCAAAATTGTCAGCAGGGGGAATCCCTGGTTGAGGCTGTCTCACCTGGGATGATAGGTAAATGGATCTGTAAGCCTATGTAGAAGCGTATGAGAGAAAAGTAGGAAAGGAGTGAATGCTCACTAGTTGCGGGCCGTGGCAACTTCGTGGGCATACCAGATGGGCACACCCATGGAAGAAGTCCTCGCAGCAGGAAAGTGGAAGACCAAGATTCATTCATATCCCACTATCTAAGGGACGTGGAGGCGTCCGGGACGATCCAGAGTGATCAGGCATTCGGGTGCAGGTCGTGTGATCCATAAACAGTAGAGGTAAGAGGTATGTCTCTCTGCCCTACCAGGACCCCTATTTTGGTGGCGATTAGAAACACGACAATTTGAGGGGTGGGCGTTAACTTCATTTTTTCATGATTTTGACTTTACAACTTTTAGTGGGTGGGTTTTAGCTTCAACTGGGCTTTTAATACACGATTTACGGTAGTAAAAACGCAGTTTTGCCCCTAAAAATAGTTTTTACTTATCATAAAATACTTACCTCTGTGAACCCTCCCACCGCCTGCGTCGAACTGTCCTGAGGGATAAGTAACGCAAACTGTGAAGCAGAAAAAGAGGTCTCTGCCGTTCTGCGGCCATGGACCCCACGGCGCGCTGTTGCATGGGCCTCAACAGCGTTAGGTTCTTTAGGACGAAAAGCATTTCCAAACAGGAAAGCAGAAAAATACAGTAAGTATTTTAGGATAAGTAAAAACGTAAATTTGCCAGCCCCTATGAAGGCCGGTTTAATTTTTGCATTTATGCCCTCTGTGCCTTTAAGGATTTTAAATTACACTGATCCACCCTGCTTGCCAACCATACTGTGCATGCACAGCCCTCCTTGTAAATAGAGCTCCCTTGAAAGCATTTGCATCGATTGTTCTCTCTCGAAATGTCGGGAGATTCAAGATGGGGTTGGTATAGTATATTTTCCTTTGCAGAAGAAGCTAATTTCAGCCAGCCTTCATGAGCCGGCAAATTTACGTTTCTTAAGTTGCTTGGAAAATATTACTATACCTGTTAATTTCTGCATTAACAGTAGACCTCGTCCGAATTGGCTACGGTCACCTTCTGTATGGGTTCCCTAGGGTTGCAAGCTGGCGTTTTCCCCTGTCGAAGTCCGAGACTCCGTGAGCATGTCTTGATTGTTTTTTTTTTATTTTGTGAAAGAAAGATCGAGAAAAGACTCAATAGGGAATTCAGAGGGTTTCGTCAAATGTAGGTAGGACGAAATATTTTACCTCTGTAATGTCGTCATGAAGGTCTTAAACCGGTCTTTCCAGTTAGCATTTCAGGTGCAGGACGTCGTGGCGAATGGGGGCAAGCGTGGGTGTCATCCGGATGATTTCGTTGCGGTGTGCAAAAAGCGGCCCGGGTAACCGTATGTGTAATCAACCACGAAAGCCGGCAGTTATGATGCCAGATTGTGACGAGTTTCCCGGCTGGTGTTGCAAGATTTTTGTTGTTGGAAAAGCTGAAAAAGGGAGTTGGAGCGACTATTTGACAAGAGAAATTGACGCCAAATGTCATGTCTTCTAGACGTTAGGTTCTTTGCGAAAGCAGCACAGGGCTACAAGAGAGCACTGGGCAGCGGTTCCCGAGAGAAGGAGCAGCCAGCAGTTCATCATTCTTCAATCGTCTTTGTCATTAGTCACGAGAGAAGAAGCAGCCGACTTCCTACGTGAGTTCTTGCTGCGATGGCGACGAGTAACAGGTTGAAACAACCGCATTAGTCTCGTTTTCCAGAACTTGATCTTTGGCCAAGGCAGCGAATGGTGGCAAGAGAGCATTGGCCGAAAGTTGAGTGGCTGATTCAATGGGAGGGTTGAAATCAAGAGAAGACAGTGTGTGTGTGTGTGTGTGTGTGCAGCATTCGTTTGTTCTTCCGGAAATGGGGTTCCGATGAAAGTGGCAGAGGGCTGCAAGAGAGCACTGGGCAGAAGTTCTTGAAAGGCCAAGCAGCCGAATCAGTTCCAGGATTTTCCCATGTGGGAGGCGGGTTGGAAGTTGGATGCACAGCTATCATCTGGCTTGTGAAAGCTGGATCTTTGGCAAAAGCAGCATTAGGCTGCGAGAGAACACAGGGTGGAAGTTCTTGAAAGGAGAAACAGTCAACTCCGTATGAGGGTTCCGGCTGAGAGGTAGACGAGTCAGTGGTTGAATCAACAGCATTCGTCTTGTCTTTCAGAGACGAGGTGTTTGACGAAAGCAGCGCAAGGCTGTAAGAGAGCACTGGGCAGATGTCCATGACAGAAGAAGCAGCCGACTCAACTCGTGGGGTCTAGCTGCAAGAGAGACGAGACGGTGGTTGAAACAACGGTTTTCGGCTCATTTTCAAGAAGCAGAATCCTGACGAAAGCAGCAGCTGCCTCACACGTGGGTTCTAGCTATGAGGGAGGCGAGACGAAAGTTGAAACAACCGTTTTCATCTTGGTCATTGACAAGAGCAGCACAAGGCTGCAGGAGTACTGGGCACATAGATGTTCACCGCGCTCGTCTTGAAAATTTCGCTCAATTCGATGGCGTACCCAAGAATGAAACGAGTGATGGTATTGAAAACAGCCATCATCGTGGAAACATCACATAATGCGTTGGCTCCAGCCTAGCACGAGATGAGCAGCGAGGCCTAGAACAGCAGACTCGTAAAATTCACTCAAAATGTGGGTGTTAGCCGTACATGAGACGAGCGTTAGTCGAGGGCGTCATTCGTCTTGAGAGCTTGACTTAATTCGTTCGCTCCAGCCAAGAATGAGACAAGTGGTCGTGTGGAAAACATCAACCGTCTTGAAAATTGCTTTGTGTTAACATTATTCAGTACGATGGATTAGCCACGGAAAAGACTAGTCAAGGTGTAGACAGCGTCATTCGTCTTGAGGCTTTACTCAATTCGTTGGCTGAAGCCAAGAATGTGACAAGTGGTTGTGGTTCCGGTCATTCGACTTGATTTCCAATCTTTGTGATTATTTACCTGTATGCGTGGTTTCCTACCACGAATGAGACTAACTGTAGTTGAGGGCGCCCTTTGTCTTGAAAGCTTTACTCAATTCATTGGCTCGTGCGTAGAATCAGACGAGGGCTCGTGTGGTTAACGTTTTCAGTCTTTATTTTCGATTTTTGTGAAACTTTACTCAATGTGTGGTTTTCCACCACAAATGAGACAAACAGCAGTTGAAGGTGGCATTCGTCTTGAGAATTTCACTCAATTTGTTGGCTCTAGCCAGGAACGAGACAAGTGGTCGTGTGGTTAACGTCTTTCTTCTTGAATTTCGTTCTTTGGGAAAGCTTCACTCAATGCATGGGTTTTGATCACGAATGAGACAACCGCAGCACGGCGCGTCATTTGTCTTGAGAACCTCTCTCAATCCGTTGACTCCAGCCAAAGAATGAGAAAATTAGTGGTGAAAACAACAACATCCGTCTTGAACTTGCCCTCGATCCATGGTTTTAAGCCATGATGGAAATGAGTCGTTGAAACGGCACCTTGCAGCTGTGAAGATCACACAATTCGCTTGGGTTTTCACTCGATTCGTGCCAAATTATGAACGAGATAAGACGAGTTGGGAAGTTGATGATGTCAATCGTCTGATTGTCAGCATTGAAACGTGTCAGATCTAAAGAACTTCCCTCAAAACTTGGGTTGATTGTAGCCACGAATGGGACGAGAGGTTGAATCAGCAACGCCATTCGTGATTTGCTTAAGCGGTGGCGCCATCTGGTGATGAAGGGGGAAGTGATGGCTCATTCGTGCAGACGAATGAAGGCAGGAGCCGATCAAAGTGGGCGGGAGGTACGGCGACGGGAGGGGAGAAGTTCAACCGACAAGGACATTATCCCTCGTTGGGCTGGGCAGAACATCGGCTTGGTTGTAGATAAGGGTTGTGGCAAGCAGAAGCATCCGGTTTTCCTTTACACGGTGGTCCGGGTAACCAGAGTGCGGGCAAATGAAGCAATGGTGGCATCCCACAGCGACGAGAAGAGCTTGCAGCATACGTGAAGGGAGGCAACGAAGTAGGTGGTGCTGCTGCAAAGACAACTGCATTCGTCCAGAACAGTGGAGCCGTAAAGTGACAAAATGGGGCGAATGCTGGCCAGACTGTGGGAGTTGTGGCTGTTGACGGCATCTTGAGTCGCATTCGGGGCTCCGTTCGTAGACAGGAGAGAGAGCTCCGAGACCTTATGGGGTGGAGTCGTAGCCATCCTTCAACGACGATAAGCCTGGCTTGAAAATCTTCAGGACGAATCCAGGAGCAGAGGTTTGCGACCTCCAGGACAGAGGTTTCTGCAACTCCACGAGTAGATCAGGTTGCTGCCGTGATGAACTGATCATGTCGAATGCAGCATTCGTTTTGGAGCTTGCTCAGACGTGGATTGATCCGCCATACAGCGACAGGCAGGGAATGTCGACAACACTCATTGGTTGGTCCATTCGGTTCCTGGGCTGGATTTTCAGTGGCCGAGACATGGTGGAAGAGTGGGGTGCTCACTTCGTCTTGAAACCTCTTCCTTAACGTGTGATACGCCACGCAAGAGATCGGTTGTAGATGACGACACCATTCGACGGTGGTAACTTCGGTTTCCAGGGTCGGACTGGTTGTGGTAGTGACGGGCTGGAAAAAACACTGGAGAGAGGAGAGGGCGGTGTCAATCGTCATCCACTTTGCAGTCGGTTCCAGAGATCGGACGAATTGCATGCATAATGAGGTGGGGATGAATGTGCCAATCGTAATCGAAGTCCACGTGACGTAGTGGCCAGTTCCAGAAGGGCAGAGCGGGAAGGCAACGCCATTCGTTGTTGGTTCCATTCGTGGCAGAGCAAGTGATGAGGCATTCGATCCACTGATGAGCGCCGAGCCCAAGCGAAAACTAATGGCACGAAGTGGAGGCGATGTTCAACACGAAATCACTCAAAACGTGTGGCCTGACACGTTTGAGACGAGGCGAATATGGCCAGGCCACAAAGCAGAAACGATGGGAGCTGATGGCATCGGTCAACTTGAAAACGCTTGCGTGAGACGTGGAGCCCAGGAAGAAAACTGGATGGATGAAGGTTGTTGGTACATCTTCTTTTCAGTTAACTAGTCCGCCGAGTTTCAATTCCATTACGTCCAAAACAGCTCGAGCATCGGTGATAGCACAGGCCAAAGGGGACGAATGCAGCGGATAGGCGAATGCTTCTCTGCAGCAATGGTGGCACCACACAGTGACGAAATTTACTGGTAGCATGGAAAAGAGTGGCGCATCCATGAATGGCAAATGTGGCTGTTGGTGTCCCAGCGGCAAGGATGCGTCATCCTTCGTGGACAAATTCACCCAAACATGCAAATCGCCATGTTGTGGCTGGGTGGAACAGCAATCGGGCTGAGCAGAAGAATCTGTTCATACGGCCGAACCGCAATACAGAGAAGCAGGGGAAAGCAGCTAAACTCCAATGGCGTTGAAGATTCAGCTAGTCCCAGGGGCTGAATGGCAGGAACGATGAATGTTGACGCAGGCGTTCAAGCAGGCAGTCCACGTCATTTGTTTGGAAACATTTGTTTGAGCGAACGCGGCCAAAGTGTTACGCAGGGCATCGAGCGTGCAGACAAGATGGTGCAGCCCATTCGGTCATCAGATCGACGGCAGCGTCAGATAAGTTCCGGCAAAGCAAACAGATCCAGGGAGCGGTATAGTAACATCGTAAGGAGGAAAATGGCGAAAGGTGGCAGAGCAACCGTATGCCAGGTCGCTTGAGAACAATAGATGCGAATGCTTTCAAGCAAACGCTATTTTAAGGAGGGCTGCGCATCCGCAGTCTAGGGATAGTCCGATATTGATATCGGTATCGGTATTATCTGTATTTATCGGTATTTTTGCCATATCGGTATCGGCCACTATAAGGCTTCCGATACAGATATTTGTTATGCCAAGAAATGCAACCGTCTTCTCTGCAAAACTGACACCAAGTGCAGCAAAAGCAAAGCCATTTGCTCAGTTTGGAATGAAAATGTGGCACTTGTTGGTTCTGCTGCTGTAAGTTTTACAACCAACTGAAATCTAACTAAGAAAATGAATGTACTGAAGCCATAAGTAAGAATAAGAGTAAAAATGTTGTTATTGCTGCAAAGAACTTTTTGGATAATCTCAACAGTTGAAACCCAAGCAAAACCAGAAACCGAAGTTGCTTTTTTTGTACGAAATATAAACTTTTAGTCTTGATTTGTTATTATTATCGGTATCGACATCTGTATCGGTATCGTATCGGTTTACCTTTCATCGGTATCGTATCGTACCGGTAAAAAGTCATATCGGCCGATCCCTACCGCAGTCGGGTTGGCAAGCTAGGCGATCAGCATCACTTAAAATCCTCAAGGCACAGAGAGCATAAATGCAAAAATTAACTAGTGCAGTATATTTTCCAAGCAACAAGAAAATATTTTTAAGGGTAAATCCCCATTTTTCAAGTCGAGGTACTAACCAAAATTTGGTGTATTAATAAATAGTAGAGACATGTATCCCTCATTTACTTCTATTGATGGGAAAAATATTAATTTTCCCAAATTCTGGAGTTTTCCCACTGTAACGAGGTTACTTGGTTACGTAAGATTCATGACCCCAGGTGGTGACTCAAGAGGGGAGGTAGGGTGGGTACATGTATTAGCAATAGAATCACAGGTGTGCAGAATATGCTCGAACGAGGTTCGCGGAAAATTTCAGAAAACTGTGGAAATTCACTATAAAATGGCTTGCCTACATGGTAAAAGGCTGCGGAAATTTAGAAATTCTGTATGAAAATTTTGTGGGAAATTTTGTCCAGTAAGAATTTTATGCACCCCTGTAGAATCAGAATTTAGCTGATGTAGGCCGGCAAATCTCTTTCCATTGCCGACAAAAATATACATTACCTGAAAATTTAGCATTTACAGAAGACCTCATCAAAAATGGTGGAGGGCGCCACCTGACGGGTACCCTAGGGTTGCAAGCTGGCTCCCCTATAAAGTGACAAACTTCTTTGATTTAAAGAAGTGTTTACATTGCAAAGTTGTACATGAAGGTAGTGGTGTTCTGTGGTCCTGAAATTGGGAGCAGATCTGGAGTAATTTCCAGTTTGAATATTGATGGAATTAGGGGAAAGGATCCTTTTAGATTTAGTTGATGTTGTAATCCATTGGTTTCTAGTGTTGATTGTCGATTTTTTTTTATCTGAAGGATTGGTGAGGTGTTAACCGTCTTCTTATTGTTGTTATTTGAAATTCCTGGAGAGGTTATACCACGGCTGTGACGTCGCGCTAACTCAACGTCTGCTAAATTTCCGTAGGTTAAATGCCGTTAACCGTGAGCAGAAGTGTGCGTCATCGCAAAAAAGTGTGGGTTATCAAGTTACCCCACACTTTTGACACTTCCGGATCACGCGACCGGGAACGTATATATCCAACAACCAAATACAGCGTCCAAAAACGTAACGCAATAAAAACGTACAAAAGGAATTGTCCCGAATGAAATCTTATATCTGCTAACTTTCACACGACTGGCCCGTTATATAAGTTTATTGACTCCAGTCTAACTACTACCTCCCCCTAAACCTCCACAAACTAAAATGGAATGACCTTCATTCATACCAATACACATATTGTCTATTACCATAATTTTGAAACAATTCTAAAACTACAAACGCACAAAATGAATTAAGCTACTTACCTTTCATGAATGTAATTGCAATCCTGCTGCATCACATATCGACGTTTATTCACCCGGGCAGATTCGAAAACACGACGAGCAACGTTCCGACGTAAACGACGATTCTGTTTAACTCACGGCGCCCCCGGGCGGCCCCACCGGCCGGGGGGGGCGGGGGGGGGCCCCCACACA
>JAHWFP010167463.1:374-25073 GCA_023313725.1 Lithobius niger | reverse complement strand
CAAAAAAAAAACAACTACTGTACGTACATCTCTGTGGAGAGCACCAAACATTATCAATCGGGTATCCTTGCCATTAAAAGTGAGGGATTTAATGTGTTTGTTTTCTACTCTTCAAGCAAAGAAGCTTAAAACGTAAAAGTGGGGGGGAATCCTTAGAATTCGGATGATCACTTGTTTCATTGGCCGAAGCGGCGAGAACAACATTACTGTACTCAACCCACACATTTGAATTTGGTTCCTTATTTGTTTGTTTGTTTGTTGCCTTTGTCTAACGCTCCAGCTTCCACAAAAATCAACGCATAAACTTGGTTTTGATTTGGAGGTAAATCTCCACCTCAGATTCTTTGTAGTTTTAAGTGTTAAAGACAAAAATCCTTGAAAACCCAACTTCTAAAAAACAATAACTTAGAAGTCTTAAAAGTTACATTACAGCGGGCAAGCTCTGCCATTCATTACTTGCTATCCCCCCTGTTACGATCTCCCTTCCAGAATGTAATAACATTTATTGACAAAAACAACAACGTTTGTGATGCGAAAAAGTACTGTAATCACAAATTCAAATTGAACATTCGCATATCTGTACAAGGTGACCTTGAACACCATTTGGAGAGTCCACATTTCGGGGTTGACAGACGACTTCTTGTTAATACAGGGGTTTGTTAAATCACTTGATGACTTAAATCTAAAAGTGACATTGTGATCCTTTGTTCACGTTTACTGTTCGGTAGTTCTCTTCCCTAAGTATGGAGTATCCAGACATCGAACTGGCAGACATGCACTACATGTATGGTCTTGCAGATGGAAATGCATTGGAAGCACGACGTCTCTACGCTCAAAGGTATCCAGACAGGAATTTGCCATGTGCTAGAACGTTCAGTCGTATCCACCAGCGCTTACGGGAAACAGGCTCATTTGGGAGACGGACATCGGATGCTGGAAGACCCAGAACTGTGCGAACTGTTGGCTTGGAAGACAGAGTTCTCCAGCACATAGCAGAAAATCCATCGGATAGCACACGACGCATTGCACGCAGAGAGGGTGTCAGTAATTCGACGATTTGGGACATTTTGCATCATAACCTGCTATACCCCTACCATATGCAACGTGTCCAAGGTCTTGGCGAGGCCGTCCTTCCACCACGACGAGCGTTCTGTGTGCGACTGAATCATGAATGTGGAGCAGACGCTCATTTCCTGCCGTCTATCCTGTTTACAGATGAGGCTGGCTTCACACGTGATGGCATATTCAACTATCACAACAACCATCTTTGGGACCATGCAAATCCGCACGAGGTACAACAATCTAGACATCAACAACAATTTAGTCTAAACGTTTGGGCTGGAATTGTTGGTGATCATTTGGTAGGGCCTTTTTTTCTACCTCGACGCCTAAATGGAGAAACCTACCTCCATTTACTCCAGTATGACTTACCCCAACTACTGAAAGACGTTCCCCTGGCAGTCAGGACACGAATGTGGCTTATGCACGATGGTGCACCTGCTCACTTCAGCCTTTTGGCCCGACATTACCTTGATGGAAGCTTTCCTGACAGATGGATTGGACGTGCAGGCCCAATAGCATGGCCTGCTAGATCTCCGGACTTAAACCCGTTAGACTTTTATCTTTGGGGACACTTAAAGTCACTCGTGTACAGTACACCAATTCCCAATGCTGATGTACTTCGCCAAAGGATTGTGGATGGATGCAACCAGATTCGCACAACCCCTGGAATCTTTGAACGGGTTCGTCGGTCCATGGCGCAGCGGCTTCGGAACTGCATCGAGGCAGAGGGGGGTCATTTTGAGCACCTACGTTTAGTTTGTTTTCCGTCGTATTTATCTTTTTGAGTTGCTTGTCACAGAATGTTCTGGAGAGGAGGTCTTTTGCGGATGCGTATTGCAGTTAATTGCAGCAGAGCCGCAAATGCAATGATACTCAGTAAAACTTTGAGTAGCCATCTTCTGTTTACTTAATGATGTTTCATTTCTCGATTGTTTTCAATCACACAGTAATGTGATACGATGTGTTTTTTCTGGTATGTACAATTTGTTTCATTAAAGTACAAGACCAAAGCAGTTACTCCTCTCTTCCCCCACGTTTGATCCCCCCCCCCCCATAAGAAAATTACCTCTCCCTCTGATAAGTTGTGCGACCCAATACTGTATTATGAAGTACTGAAATACCAGGTATGATATGGCACATATCCTGAGTTTGGAATGGAAACGGTGAATCATTACGAGGTATTTAAGAACTGTTTACCCCAAACCTGGGGGGGGGGGGCTGTAACTAAAGACTGGTGCATTTCCGGACCCATGTTTATAGGACTTTTTCTTCTTATCTTTGATCACACAGCGGACCCTCAAAATGCGGACACAGCGGACACCAATTTCCGAACACCCTGTATATATAACAAAATTGCGAAAATAGCAGGTAAGAGGCGCCCTCCCAGTGCACCAGTCTCAGGTGGGAAGCACTCAAACCATACCTAAGCCCCACCGAGATATCGCCCCACAGACAAACGGTTTTCACCATTAGATTCAGCGTCCAAAAATTAGTTAAAATGAATTTTAAAAAAACGGCGGTATGAAGCGGAAGTGGCCCACAATTACCGGAAGCGGCCAACAAGTGAGCCCATTATCTATGGAACGGAACCAGTTAAAGACAAACGGTTTTCACCATTAGATTCAGCGTCCAAAAATTAGTTAAAATGAATTTAAAAAAAAACTGGAGGTATGAAGCGGAAGTGGCCCACAATTGCCGGAAGTGGCCGACAAGTAAGTCCATTATCTATACAACGACACCAGATAGAGACAAACGGTTATCACCATTAGATTCAGCGTCCAAAAATTAGTTGAAATGAATTTAAAAAAACCGGAAGTATGAAGCGGAAGTGGCCCGAAAGTGGCGGAAGTGTACAGAAGACCGGTTACGATTGGGTAGTCGCTGCAGTCGCTTGTTTGTTATAACTCTATGCCCCTCAGCCTCAGACCTACTACTCTCAGTCTATCGCAATCATCAAAGCTGGTGTTTGTTGCAATCTAACTATTGTTCGATGAACAAAACTAGTTAATATCTTTTCAAAGATTACAAAACAAGCTTTTAAGCAAAGATGCTTAAATCCTTCCGACGGTTGGCAGTAAAAAGTTTAAAGAAAAAAGTCCGCTCCCGAAACAAGTGCTCATTTTGGCCCATTCACTTGCACGCGATGCCTGCTCACTGCTGCTGTTTAATTGTCAATATTGTCGAGCCGACACTGGCTAAGTTCCAGCATTCGTTGAATAGCTGAAGCAATTTATTTTCTGGAATTCTTGTTCTCCTTTTCGACGTCGACAATGCCCCCCAAAATTCACTTGCCTGGGCCATAAGCGTAGGATGAATGACACTTTAAAATTAGCTGCATGCATCAACAAAGGGATATCAAAGAATAAAGACAGTTAAGAAGCACCAACTTTACTTTTTGTTCTGGAATAAAAGTTACTTCCGGTGTAGGCAATGGATGTAGGACACATAGGCACCGGACACATAGGCACCCTAATTTAGGTACTGGACAAATAGGCACTCGGACAAATAGGCACCCGGACAAAGCGACATCCGGACAAATAGGCACCCAGACAAAGAGGCACCCGGACAAATAGGCACCCGGACAAAGAGGCACCCGGACAAATAGGCACCGGTCAAATAGGCACCGAGTTTTTTTTTATTTTCTTTTTTCCTTGGGATGGGGATTGCCCTCAAATTCTGTATTGTTTGTTTTAAATCTGGGACACTTAATTCGTGTAGCACCGTTGAGGAGTGGAAGATTTTTTTTCCCCATTTGTTTCGGATTTTTTGTGGTGAATTAATGTTCCAAATTACGCTGCCTCGCTCGCGCTTCCGCGCTCGCTTCGGCTAATACGTAACATCAGAGGTACTAGTGTAATCAAGATGCCAACAAATCTTTAGAAGTTTTGAACGCTACGACCTACTAACATTTTATAGCACACTTTTTTTTCGCCCCTCATCCCCCAATTTGAAGGCAATCCATCCCAATTAAAAAAAAAAAGAAATAAACTTGGTGCCGACTTGTCCGGTGTCTTTATGTCCGGATGCCTATTTATCCGGGTGCCTATTTGTCCATTTCTTAAATTTGGGTGCATCCGGTGCCTACTAGTCCGCGTACCGGAAGCGATGCGGCTGTTCCTGACGTCACAGACGCTGACCTGATGTAGATAAGAGTTCGTAACGTCACAGTGAGTCAACCAGCAGCAGCCAATCACTGGTCGAAACGCATCTCCCACACCTTCTCAAGGACGCGTTTACGCAGTCTTCGTACTCTCGCAGCTAGAATTTAATCGCGTTGGAAAAGTTAGTCGTTGCCATGGTAACAACGCTGTCAGAATTAGCTAAATCAAACATCTTTTGAGGTTTACTCAAACGATGTCGGATTAGGTAATCCAGGTGGTGTTGTTGTAAACTATGACAACGACACCTTTGACGTCTTATACAGCAGTGACATTTGCCGCCATATTGGCACCAGTATGGGTTTTGGAGGGCATAACTACAAGGTGCACTACATAAAAATGGAGGGAAAACAACGGAAGAGCGGATTTCTTAGGCTTAAAATAACGTTGTTTTATCCAACAACAAAAATCGCGCGTTTTAGGTCTAAGAAATCACTCTTCATCACTCTGGAGCCACCATCGTATTTGTTACGTCGTGTATCTGTTCTTCCAGTCGGACTGACTCCCCGTCTGACTGGAAGCCTTCTGACCTAAAAATCCAACAGTGAACGGCAAATTTCAGATTTCAAGTTTCAGACTTAGTAATCGAGATTTAAATATGAATTAAATATTTCGTCCTCCTCTAACACAAAAAGGTAAATAAAAAATCTTCCTTTTTACTGTTCACTAACCTTCCCAGTACAAACGTACAATAAAGATCATTGAAAACTACAAAATAAAACATATACTCTCAAAACAACTCTGTGTAGAGACTGATTTGACGACATCAACACTAACTTGCGTAAACAACTCTCGACGAACCCCGTATATGGCGGCTATTTGCTGCTATTTGCTGCTGTATCGTCCTTGGTCTTGTTAACAGCAGGGTTCGTATGACTCCTTGAAAACCTGGAAATGTCCTGAAAAATGAAAATAAAATTCTGGTCTAGAATACTCTAATTCGCGTAATAGAAATTCGTGTTTCTTTTTTCCATGCTGAAAATCGGCGTACAATCATGCATTGTTGAGAAACACAAACCTTAAAAAAAAAAAAACTTAATGCTAAAAATAAAGCGTGGCCCATAGTGTATAGTGTTTTTTAGTGTTTTTATAGTGTTTTATAGTGTTTTTTAGTGTTATAGTGTTTTTTAAACATTGACAATGATACCCGGCTTTTCCCCTCATTTGTCCCTCACGTTTGGCGATGCCATCGGGGACCTTTGTGTCCCTGGTAGGTCTAACCTTGGTGGTAAGGCATTCGTGACCCCAACCCAATACCATCAACCCATCCTCTGTAGCCGAGCCATCGTATTTGTTTTAAACTTTTAAACTTTTAAACTGTTTAACTTTTGTAATTTTTAACTTCGGTTGGCAGTCAGTGACCACCAGGTCCTTGCCATTCCGGTTGTGTTTGCAACGAACCTATTATTATTATTATTATTATTATTAGGAACTACGCATAAAATCGCTGTATCAAAACGGAACTGCAGCAATTGCAGCACCAGGGTTTTCACCCTAACCTGGGTTGAATTTATGAACGCATTTCAGTAACAGCATTCAATTGTTTTATTTGTCTGTTAATTCCAGGACTTTTCCCTTTTGGGGGGGGGGGTGGTGGTATTTTACATTGTTGCTACAATACCCTGAAAATTCTTGGAAAAGTCGTGGAAAAATCCTGGAAAAGTCCTGGAATTTTATGTTTACAGGCGAGTACAAACCCTGTAACTGTATCTCTCTCATCCGGCCTTCTCTCAAGCAACTCACTGTTGCTCATTACAGTGATATATGGTATTGTAGCAACAATGTAAAATATTATGACTTTGTAACAATAACGTAAGCTCGAGCGTTCTCTTCCTTCCCAATTGTATAGGGTAGCACTCAGGTAACCATTGAATCCCAGGCCCTGAATCTTTCCAAGAAGATGATGAAAGTATCTTTAGTTTGGTTTAATACCATTAGAAATTCTCACCCACCTATTTTCCTCAACCATCCCAATTTAAGTTACATAATTTAGCCCCCAACCTATTCACTAATATTCATCCCTCATTTCATTATATAATTTAGTGCAGGAATTTGTCTAGAAGACAAGTGAGCGTTAACCCCATCAAAGATTCATCGTTAAAGCTAAAGCTAAAGGGTTTAACGAGCGTTAACCACTCCTGGTCATCTGCCCGAAGCCCTAAGGCCCTATGTCTGCAACAGCCAGATTCCCAGGCGGTCACCCACCCAAGTAAACAAACATCATTAAAACATCAAGTGCAACAATGAATCTGCTATGCGGTATTTGCTGCGAATATTCACCGTGTCACTGAATGACCGGCCGTATCCACCACGTGGTTAGCTCCTAAACCCCTGCACCCGTATTGTGTTTTATTTGTTTAGAGCGCAGTGCTTCCACTTCTCATTTACAGAATTTCCCCGAGTAAAGACTGAATTTCCTCTTTTTTTTCCTGTGGAAAAATTTCCCTTTTTTCCTTCCCTTTATTTAATATCCATTTACTACACCACTAATTTTCAACATTCCTAATTAATAAAAAATAAAAAAAACTAGCCCGTTTTGATGGTACAGGCACGCCACCTATTGAAGCAAATTGAAAATAAAATTCAAACGAGTATACAGTACTAGGGGTGGCACGATGCAAAAATTTTTTTATCCCGATAAAACTTTTAAAATTATCGGCTATAATACCACGAGTTCTTCTATGAAATCGATAATTTGTGTGTTTTAGCACGAAACTCCTTTCCAGATTTAATTTCCCGAGACCGGAGGTTGAGGGAAATTTGTTGAAAAGGAGTTGAGTGCTAAAACTCACAAATTATAAATTTCATAAAGCACGAGTGGAATTCGGTTAGAGAATTTTTGTTCATTTTCTATCCGCAAAACGATTCTCCGAATTGATTTCGTTTTAGGGTTTCACTTTCGATTTGCAGGGGAATCATCATACGTAATATCCCAAGAGCTACGGAAATTATCGATAATTATTTTCAACTCGAGTGTTTTGGCCCCTATAAACTCACGAGTGCTATTTAGGCAGACTTTAATTTCCCGAGTGCGTAGCACGAGGGAAATTAACTGCCAATAAATAGCACGAGTGAGTTTAATGGACCAAAACACGAGTGTTGAAAAAAATTTGATAATTTCCAATAGCTCGCGGGGTATTTAGTTAGAGAATTTCACGTCATATTTCAGTATTCAACACTCTAAATTTCGTATGCAACATTTAAAAATTTTATAAAAGTCGCGCTGCCGCCCAAATATCGGCGCGCCGATTGGCACTACGGCCACCATGAATAAAATTGGTATTCGCCGCCGCTGAAAAATCTTTCATTGGCGCACACCTCCAAACCTTTTACTTTAAACAATTCCGTAATAACAAATTAATAAATGCAGCACATAGTTTTATTTTTTCTAAAATTGCAAGAGTAAATAAAAAAAAAAACAATCAAATACGGACTGTAGTGGAGAGTAATAAATTTCAAAACGGTGTTCAGAATTTGTTGCTAGGTTACGTTAACGTTAGGCCTAACGACACAGGCGGATTAACGGGTTTCGCCACCGGTTTCTACGTGTGATTGCAGGCGTTGCTAGGCGACGGAAATGAACGACACAGTGCGTATTTCGAAAGAAAGGCCTTCCGGACTGTTACTGGTAGGAAAATACATACTTTTATTTGAAATGAATTCAACAAACGTATCGTAACGTGTCAACTGTGGAACGTTTAAAGCGAGTGACTGCCAAAAGCGTGTCAACTTCAGAAAGCGCTCGCCATGTTTTGCACTGTTTAGCATTACGCTGCGTCGACCAATGAAAGCTGCAGGATATTGCCTAACTGATTTAGTTTTAAATTTAGCCAATGAACATCGACCTACAGTGATACTCACGCAGTAGCTTTGGAAAGCTACTGCGTGATTATCACTGTAAGTCGGTTGTGATTGGGCGAATTTAGTACACGATAAAGTGAGAAAATTTCTGACAGGGAAATTCTCAGTGTAATTCGGTTTCACTTTCGATTTGCCGGGGTCTTTTCAGTGTAAGTCGACCATGGTCCTCGTTTTGCGGAAAGAAAACTAAAATTCTCTCAGTAATCGATAATATCTCAATAAAACAAATGTTGAGGCTGGAATAACCATTTTAGTAATAGTTATTGGTGAGAATCGAGCGGTTATGGAGTTTTAACCCACGGTTGCGATTATTGGCCCGGCTCAAGTATGCAAAGGTCGAGGGCGAAACGTGTTTGTGTTTTGTGAATATTGCTTCAATAAAACGGTGATCAATCAGTATCTCGATATGAATGAATGTCATTCCATTTTAGTTTATGGAGGGTGGAGTGGTTGGTAGACGGACGAGTCCTTTGTGGCAACTTTGTGGGGGGAGGGAGGGAGGGGGAGTGAGTGGGAAGGAGACGAACGCGTCGTTGAGGCATTTTTCACGCTAGCAAGTTCGCTAGGCTTTTCGGAATGAAAAAACTTCGATAAGAAGCCGCAGGGATAGAAAGACATTGTCCTGGGACATTCTGGGAAGGTATGTCATTCATTTTGTGCGTTTGTAGTTAGAGAATTGTTTAAAAATAGTATGGTAATATCGGTATGAATGAAGGTCGTTGCATTTTAGTTTGTGGAGGGAAGAGTGGGGGGTGGGGATTACGCGGAGTGAATAAGCTTAGTTATGGGCCAGACATGTGAGAGTTTCCTTCCTTTTAAATAATTCCTTTTGTACGTTTTTATTGCGTTACGAATTTTCGCACGCTGTATTTGGTTGTTGGTATGTGTGCGTTCCCGGTTTTCTGATCCGAAAGTGTCAAAAGTGTGGAGTAACTTGATAACCCACACTTTTTACGATGACGCACACTTCCGCTCACGGTTAACGGGATTTAACCTACGGAAATTTAGCATGGCGTTGAGTTAGCGTGACGTCACAGGTGTGGTTTAAATTTTGTTAATTAAAAAAAAAAGCCCTTGGCTAAAGTCTTCATTGCAATCTTCACGCAGAGAATTACGTAGCACTCACCATTTGGCCACATGGCCACAGATATGGCCACAGATATGAAAATGCACTTGCCATAGCCTTTTACTTCCTCACCATGTAGGCACAATTTAACAGTTGTGCTGCTATTTTATGCTTAAATGTTGTTTGCATTAAACTAACTCTCCAATCAGCTAAAACGACTAGCAACAGTGGAGAGCTCTTGTAATTCCTCATGCAACGCCGCAAACCGCTTGTTTCTAGCTATTACGGTTTCCGAGATACGACAAAGTAAGCATCAGGGTTTGCACGATAATTCGATAAATCAGAAAGAAAGTACGATACGATAATCGACGAACATTTCTATCGCTATATTATTGATTATCGTGCCACCCCTATACAGTACTTATTAAAACTTTCTTCTTCCTGGTAACCCGGGGGCCACTGCACTGTGACTGAGGTTGGCGCTAATGACCTAGCTGTCGACGCGCCATTAACCTTCAATTTCTCCCTTCTTCTCTGATGTTAGAACTAGTTCTCCAGCCGCTCCTACTATAGTAAATAATATTGATGAACCTGTAAAAATTATTACTGCCATAATGTTCGTCTTAATAAACCAGGAACAAACGAAAACTAATCACTAACACAATCGTAAATGGTGATTGGGTAAGGTGGAATTGAGTACGTGTTTAAAATTGTTAACAGGCGTTTGTTCGAGTAGAAGATGGTGGAAAACGTGTTACGGAATTTTCAAGGAAGTGGGTATGGATGTAGAGAAGATCGTGGTCACTACTGACAACCGCAACTAACAAATAAAACACGTAATTTCCACATTTTTTCCCCTTTTTCCCTGTTTAATATTTTTTTCTCCTTTTAAGAGCACTTTTCCCTTAAAAAGGGAAAAATTTCCCTGTAAGTGGAAGCACTGGTTTAGAGGGCGCGTGTAGAACTGGTGGCACTCTCCACCAGTAGCCTTGGTGAAAAAGAATTTTGGCAAGGCCGAATCAAGTGACCTGGAGCCAGGAAACGAAACCCGCAGCTTCTCTTCCAGACGACCTTGTAACAGGCGATGGAATGCGAAGAGCGAGTTACAGCATGGATACTCCCTCGTCCTACTGGTGTGTATGCATTTATATGCTCCTGTTTCACCTAACTATTTTTAATTTTTTTCTTAAAGCTAGATGCTGTTAGAGGGACTGACGTCTTTAACGGAACCTAACAGGAATAACAACAGGGACACACAGTACACGTTTTTTTTAAAATTATTTTTATTATTGGTTTCATCTAATCTCAGATTTCACAAACTCGGTAAAAAAAAGAGAAAAAAAAGTGAATGTTCCAACCAAATTACTGAAATTCGAGTAGCCTTATACTCCAACCGACCAGGGACGCAATTTAACGGCATTTTAATTTAATAACTTCCTGCCGGGGATTGGCAGAAGCAGAAATTTTTCTTGTCTCAATTTGACTTCTTCGTTTAATCTGCATGTCTCAAATTTTTTTTTTTTTTTGGTCTCCGAACTTCAGTTCTGCAGTTCTCAGTTCATATTACTCGCTTTATTAAATTTTCCTGACGAAGTTTGTTTTTATTTTAATGTAATTTTATTTTCTGAAATGTGCTCTCTCTCTCTCTCTCTCCCACCCGCTCCCCCTTGCCCCCGCCGCTTCCTTTCTTCCCCAGCAAAAGATCGACGTTAGCTGCTCAGCTTTCTTTAAAATGTACTGGAATCGACCATCGACATGCTTTTACCTTTTTTTTACGGTTCCTTATGTTATTTTTTTGTTTACCGTGTGCGTCGCTTGGAGCGTATTTCGAGAGCTCAGTATTGCAAACAGAGAACCACAAAAATTTAATGAACTTCACGAACGACCAGAACACATTCTGGCTGTGGCATATTTCGTAAAAACGAAAACACTAATAATTTATTCCCCTTAGGGGCGTTTTGTTTTAAAGGCAGATCTTAATCGACAAATAGCTTAAAATAATGCAGCTCTTTCTCTGCCAATGTTAAGTTAAGTGGGTGAAAATAGTAGCTGCTTTCTACGATTAGCGCCAGAGGACGCCATGGTCAATGAACCCAATGACAACGCTTCTGGAGCACTCAAGTGCCCAAGCCTACTTTCGATGGCGATCGAAACTAGAGTTAGCGTCACAAAAACAAAATGATCGCAGTACGAATACTTAATTGATCTCTTAAAAAAAACTGATAGATTTACGAAGTTAAGCTAATATTAAGCTGAAGCAGAACAGGCAGTTATATATATTTTTTTAAATTCAGCATTCAGTTTTAAAATGCGCTGTAGTAAGGAGTGAATTAAGTGTAACTCATGGTTTCGGGTTTGGAAAAACGGCCAACTCGGGCTGAGTCTTTATCCAGGGTTCAAATTTCTTCTAACGAACTGAAAACCGTTTGACTCGCACACTGAAGAAGTCCTTCAACTTCAGATACAGCCCCACTCACAAGTATTTCACCAATTTCCGAAGGTGCTGCCTTCATTACCATGGTTGAGTCACGCTATCAATGCCTCCACTCATAAAGTGACGCGGTAGCAGTTCTAATTAAGCTAAATGGATGTATATAAGCTTATATTACAGGTGGAGATGTATATTTTCCAACAAGAGTAAATTAAGATATGGTATAATTAGGAGCTTAGCTACAGCAGTACTGATCGTGTAGATGGGAAATAGTGGAAGGGGACCAGACAAAAGCCTTTCGTTCCCGGACAACAGCCCCCTAGGAAAGTAATCCCCCCCAAGAAAATGACTACCTCCCTCCCCAGACGACATTCCTCAGTGACAGCACAAAAGTATACGACAACCTACGAGAAAAATGCGAAATTTGATAAAACTCAACGAATGGTGATATCTTACAATTTAGATAATTATAGTGCATGTAATCAGTCAAACAATACGAAAACCAAAAATAAAAAAAAAAATATATTAAAGTAATAACACTTGCACGCTTACAATTTATGTTCTTACAATGGCTACAACAGTCAGCTAGACTTAAAATAATAAAGAGCAATGTTGCGTACAAGCTTACAATTTATTGGCCGAACGAGCAAAGCGAACGAAATCTAACTCTCGACCGGATTTGGATTTTGTGCGTCTGTTTGTGTATTTTTCTTTTGGAAACGATAACGTCCGACATTTTGGTCTAATTCGCTTGAAATTTCGTGACAAGGCACCTTGCGGTGATGCAAATTTAAGAGTTCAAAGATAACATTCCAGTTTCGGTGATAATCGTTGGGTGACTAAACCAATTTTTAGTAAGGAAACCCGATCTATAAGAACAGTGGTCCCGAGCATTGCATGAACAATGCAAAACCATTTGCCATAACGAGCCATGGTGAAAGTTCTTTTAATGTGAAGACTGCAGGAACTAAAATGAATCGCAATTGTGAAAAAGGCACCAAGTCACAAAAACACAAACATGAATAAATAACAAAAAAAAACCTTCCACATTTAAAACTAGGGCTTGCACAAATTCCTACAGGTGTAGTGCAAAACTGTTGTGCAGCCTACTAAGGTTTGCCATAATTTTTTTTGGGTCAGTTTACAAATTTACAAAAAAAAAATAATTAAACAGTTTGACTCAGTCCCATTTTCCAAATTTTAAGTGACTTTGTGACCTTTTTCTATGTTGCGTCAATTTTTTTTTCTGTTAACATAAAATGTTAGACCTTGTTCAGTAGAAAGGAAACCTTAATCACGTGAGCTGTATAGTATTTTTAACAATGTGTTATACTACCTAAAATACCATTTTATCGTACGGATTGTGACTTATAGTGATCGCGGCCTGTCTTGAGTCCTCCAGGTATTTATGAGCGGCTAAGTCTTCCTGGAAGGGACGGCTTTAGTCGACGGCCGCCATTGTTTTTGTAACCATCTTGGATATCCACAAGGCACTCTGCTACCAAAAACATACAATTGATTATCTTTGTCGTTCTAGGGCGAACTCAAGATAGGCCACGGACACTTTAGTACCTTTTTCAAAATTTGGTTAACTTTGTATCTTCAAGTATAAATGCTGTAGACGCAAAAATCAGCAAAATTGCAGGAAAAAAGTGCAAAGTCACTGACCTTTGTCACATTTTACTGCTTTTGTCAGGCTGCTGGAGGCTTTTGGGAAGGACTGACTGAGTAACCTTTTGAATGTTGTGTGGTGCCGGCATAATAGAACCCATTTACAACTCTAACTCAAAAATGTACAAAAGGCTGATTTAGTACCTTTTTCACAATTATACAAATGATGGAGAGAAAAAACATTGTTACTGCCAATTTCACTCGTTTTGAAATCACGGGGGGTCACTTCTTTAATAATTGCTGCAGCAAATCTTGTGCGTAGTGGCAGAGCTACCAGACGCACTTATAAAGATCGGTGTTTCATTCGATGGCTTGCCTTTCGTTTCGTTCGCTTTCAGTTCGTTACATTGCAGGACTCACTTCGGTGTAAACTAATATGCTGTGGCACCTCTCGCTCGGCCGATTACTGAACTGTTCTATTCAAAACTCAATCATATGCCTACTGTAATTACAATAGCCTTGTTATCTGTCAACTAAAGCTAAAAAAAAATTAAAAAGTAATTATTTTATGTGCCAACCCTCTCAGAAACTCCATTGGTTTTCTATTGTTGTAGCCTAGCGGAACAATTATTGTATTGTTTTGGCCTACTTTTTTTTGCTGGGATCGAATAACATCATTGATAAACTGTCGACAATTGTGCCCCACGTTTAAATTGAACATTCAGGACCTTTGCAGGTAGGTAGTACCGTTAGGCCGGTAGAACTAGCCTACTTACAAGGGTAGGTAGTACAAGGCAGACGGACTAGCCTAACGTTTACAGTTACTTTATCATACCCGGCGATAGCCGATAGCCGATAGCGATAGCCGTGTATGTATATGATTGAAGTCCTCTCTCCAGCAAAACTAAAACTATTAATTTCTCCGTTTCTATTCAATATATTTCGACCAAACTTGGCCAGATAGTAGATAGTAACTTTTCCAAACTTTACACCAACTTATATGCAATTCCGTGCAAGCGTAAACGTAGGAAGCCACACGTAAATTTGAAAACTGTTCACTTCTTCTTCTTGTTCTGGTTCTTGTTCTTCTTGGCTGACATGGTTTCAGAAAAAAACTACTGCACCTACCTAAATTCTGAAACATGATCTGAGCCAGAAATTTCCCTGGGCTTCAACCTTACAGGGACCACTTTTTCAATTGGTCGATTCATTCCGGAGTTACGAGACCCTAAACGATCATTTTGATTGTTTTACATTGTTTTAACCATTGAATTTAGGGAACAATGCCACTCAGCAAACTCCAGATCCATTCTTCGTACATGCAACAATCGACTGCATGCATAAACCTTTATAGCGCGACACCATAGCCGTAAAAAAGGTACACGGATTACAAACAAAAACGTCAAGTGTGCCGTAAAAAAAAGGGGTTATATGATTGAAGTTTCATTATACTTGTTAAAATATACACGGATAAAAATTGGTGATTTTTAATTGAAATAGTCAAATGTACAATTCAGAAAATTGCATCTGTTTAAGTGCTGTTTTGTCTTACCAATCATATACGTTACGTAAAGCACAACAGTACTTAAACAGATCCAATTTTCTCAATTGTACATTTGATTATTTCAATTAAAAATCACCAATTTTTATCCGTGTAATTTTTACAAGTAAAATGAAACTTCAATCATATAACCCTCTTTTTTACGGCACACTTGACGTTTTTGTTTGTAATTTTTACTTCAGTAAATAACTAAACTAGGGCGTCATAAGTCATACTGTCGACAAAATGGAACGAAGTGATTATTAATCACGCCATAAATTAAAGTTGCTTAAAGATATATTTAAAAACAAAATTAATGTTGAAACAATATCTCAGGCACAGGCACCAATCCGGGTTGCATCGGTGTTATGGCTCAGCTTTTCGGTTACGTCATCGCATCTTGTTTCTTTGTCCATTTGCTTTCGTACTGGGTCTCTGGGTGGCGTTGACGGCGGTTGAGACGAGCGGTTTTTAACAGACAAAACACCCGCAAATTTGAAGCATTTTTGTTGGAAATTATCAAATTTGACGTCCAGTTGACATTTAATGCTGGCGAAAATTTTAGCGTGCATTATATCCATGACACTTAATCCATTGGCAAAGTGTAAGTAGCCGCACCATTTGGTCACCTTCATTATTCCTCAACGACATGTCCGTTTTAATTTTTTTTTTTTTTTTTTTTTACAAACCATAATCTGGATGTACCGCTATCAATGTGCAAAATTTGGTTTAAAATGATGCAGTGGTTATTGCGTGAAGCGGTTACAAAGACTGCATTCGAGTGTATTCATAAACAGGAACTCCGCTCGGCCTTCGGTCTAACTTCGCTCCAATAATATCATTCATCTAAAGGGATATACCTCCCAGCGCCATTTTTCTCGATCCACCACATCAAGTACGACCCCAAAGGCCTATTTCCTTACCGTTAGTCAATCCCTTCGTAAAAATCCGTTTTAAAATGTGGCGTCTAGGAAATTTTCTGTTGAATAATATTGTTAACTTTATTTACTGTATCCATCATATACAGTAATCATGACGTTTCATCTCTGTATGTGCATATACTAATTTTCTAATAATTACCACGAAATCAAAATCTAAAAGACTAATGCGGTAAAAATTAAAATTAATTATTCCAATAGATTACCGAAGCGAAACTACAAGACACTAGCCTAGAAAAATTATTGTGATGCTAAAATACGAGAACCATTCCGGTTTGTGACGACACAATCTTTAACTTGATGCTGTATCGTGTACTATTCCCAGAGCCAACCGAGACAGAAGCTAAGTTTCTCGCTGCGAGGAACGCAGCTAGCTACCTTCCCCAGCCGACCTTGGCTCTGGTAATGCGCGTTTGGCGATCTGCGTGTAGCTGTTATAAGACAGGCCGGGTGTCCCTTTAACATTATCTATAATTTATGTTGCTTTGGTCTTTGGGGAGATTGGTCTAGAGAGGACTGCATAGAGGAATATTTTAGCACAGGGAAGGGGTATTGGTGTGGAGCATTGTCCGGAGGTATTTTTTCCGGAGGATATTGTCCTGACATGGGATTGACAATACCTAAGAGTTAAAGGGACACCCGGCCTGCCTTATAACATTCCGCCTGCCAAATTACAGCTACGCGCAGATCATCATCCGAACAATTACAGTGCCAAGGTCGGCTGGGGTGGTAGCTGCGATCATCGCATAGCTGCTGTCTTGGTTGGCTTTGTGAAAAGTACACGAGACAGAATCAAGTCAACGATTGTGTCGTCACAAACCGGAATGATTCTCGTATTTTAAAATCACAGTTTATTATTTTCTAGGCTAGTATCTTACAATTTTGCTTCGGCGATCTATTGGAATAATTAATTGTAATTTTAACCGCATTAGTCTACTATATTTTAGATCTCACGGTAATTATTAGAAAATTAGTAGATGTACACGCAGAGATGAAACGTCATGATTATTGTACGCGCGCAATGCATCATTTAGTGACGGATCGTTAGTAAATAAAGTTCCATAATATTCAACAGAAAATCTCCTAGACGCCACATTTTAAAAAGGATTTCTAGCAAGGGAAAGACTAACGGTAAGGAAATAGACCTTTGGGGCCGTACTTGATGTGGAGGATCGAGAAAAATGGCGCTGGGAGGTATATCGCTTTAATTGTTCCTGGTTCCACACATTATTTAAGCTAAAATTACGGCCTCCTTATTTTTTTTTTTTTTTACTTTCCGACAGAGATGCGGGCCGAATATAGCAGTAGAAAGCGGTGGGAACACTCGAAGTCTGGTCAGGGATAGAGACGGGATGGGGGAAAATAGCTTATCTGCCGACAAATCGGCCAGTCTCCTCTGGTTACCCAAGCCGGTGTTCACGTGAGCGAAGATCCGCTATAGTTTCGAAGGAGCGGGTTTAGAGTTTCTCTTAAAACGAGGGAAGTTCCGCTAAGTTTGACCGTGTTGTGACGAGATAGAAGTTCCTAGTCAGATTGTTTAAAAAATAAATAAAAGGTTACGGCTTACACGGTAGACGTAAATTGGTTCGTATACACGGCCTTGCGAATTCCTTGAAGAGCCTTAAATCTGAATACATATAATTCAAGGCTTGAAAAACCGGAATTTTGGCATTGAAACGGCCTTGAATTTTACAAGTGTTTGGAATGAGGTTAACGCAAATATTAATTTAGGTGTAAAATTAAGTAAATGAGTAGAAATAATTTGTCAGCCGAAACGCATTTCTTCAGTGAAAGATGCTCCCTTCAGATTGGTCCAGAGACAGAAAGAGAGAGGTGCCGTACAGCGCAAGCAATCTTTGCCAGAAGGGGCAGCTTTACAAATACAGTTCCACTGGCGGCTAGTTTCTGTAGTATTCCTCCTTCCTATTCTCCGATGAGGGACTGAGGACTTCATGTTACTCATTGTTTACGACGATTTAGCATCGTACTGCAAACTAAGAGAACAATGGCGCCATTGTTGACATCTTACAAAATACTGGAATTTAAAAGGTAATTTCGAGAGTCGATTGTACAAAGAGCATTGAAATTGGTTGTGAGTTATCCTTGAAAAAGCCTTGAAAATGGTTTCGTTTGTTATGTACGAACCCTGCGGTAATGTTTTATCATAAATACAGAAATGTCATATGGAGTATTCATGGTGTAATTTGCTTTGAATTTAAACGCAATTTCAGTTTGTCTTCTGGTACAGAAGCTGGCAGATTTAGATTTCCGGCTCGCTTATTTTCTTTCCGTAAACCGTTTAGATAGCAAAGTTGGCTCCCGTTATGAAGCTTCGTTACTTAGCACCCATTAGTAATGATTGTGTGTCAATTGACTTTATTGCTAGTCTGTTGTTGTTGTTAGGTTAGGTTAGGTTAGGTAAATTAAGTCGGATACTTTCTGTACGCAGCTGGGTTGCATGGTGTGCTACGTAGTGGATTTTGCTGAACTGTTTACGAAAAAAAATGAGGCACCCGGCTCCATGTCACTTGATCTAAGGGCACGTTTATGCAACCACTCGCTTTTGCATTCTCGCAGCTAGAAGCTAGAAATCACCACAAATGCCAACATGGCGGCGGTTTTATGTCTGCCGCCTCGCAACGAAAACAGCAAATAACGTGAGTTCAGAAGCGTTTGGGAAAATTGTTTTGTCATGAGGAATTCTTTATATTATTGGCACGGATTATAAGACTGCAAGTATTTACTCAAACGATGTCGGATTTAGCTAATCTATTTAGGGTTGTTACCATGGCAATGTCACCTTTGCCATTGCGATTGAGTTCTAGCTGCGAGAATGCAAAGGCGAGTCACTGCGCAAACGCGCCCATACATCGCCAAAATCCTATACTACCACAGCAGTGCTAAGAGGAATTAACTTTCCAGTATGCATGAAAACCTGTGTGATCCGGGAAGCAAGACGAGCAAATTCTACTTCAGTCGGCCTTGACTCGAGAACAACATTTCCTCCTCGCTACAAGATCGTTCAAACGCTACTACTCGCTAATTTGCTTGGGCGAATCGCAGATAAAATGATATTTTTCGCGCATGGTTTTTATAGATAGAAACCTGCATAGCATGTAACCTACGAACTCCACAAAAGTAAAAACGGCTGCTCGTTCGACAAGTGGTCGCGTGGGGGTCGCGACTGGGAACGAGTGGGGGAACAAGTCGCACAATTATTCTCGAAACTATGCCTTTACGCCGCCCCTGGTTTAATTTGTCTATGTTCGGGTTTCGACGAGTTATGGAAAAAACGTGACGCGTTCCTCCTTCAGGATAATCTTCGCCCGTAGTTCTTGTTGCAGTTTTCTTTGTCGTTGCGCGTACAACTGCACTAAGAATTTAAGTAAACAAACATGCTGACTACGGGTGCTTGTTTATTTAGATGGTTGAACATTTCTTTACGTGTTGGAGTTGTTGCCCATGATAAGTTGATATCCATAATCGTTGCTACTCTTAATTAAAATTTATCATAAAATAAATACAGATACAAACCTATTTTCGCTGCCTTTTGGACTTATATGTCTGACTGCCTGAGCGGAGAATCGAACCCACGATCTTTGAGACCAAGGGCCGAGGTCCTATCGCAGAGCTACACTGTTACGACCAGACGGAAACGTCCATAGGCAGCATTTAAAGGTGCATAATTATATACATATAAACATCCCCCCTTCAATCGCAACTGGAGGGACGCCTATTTGCCGCGCCACACTCCAAGTGAAACGAATGGAACACACAATCAAACGTGAAATAAGGATTAAGGGGGCGAGGGATAATCGTCTAACTGGAAAATTGCATAATTGGAAGAACGTATACTCTATAACAGTATAACGGAAAGTCGTCTAACAGGAAATTCGTATAATGGAAAATCGTCTAAATGGAAATTTGTATAATGGAAAATCGTCTAATTTCCCTGCCTCGCTCGCACTGCCGCGCTGGCTGCGGCTATACATATAACATCAGAAACCGCAGTTAGACGTTTATCCATTATACGGTTATCCTTTATACGATATTCCGTTTAGGTGATTTTCCATTATACGATATTCCGTTTAGACGATTTTCCAGATTTTTTATTTATGCAGATATTAGACAGTTATCCCATTAGACGATTTTCCAGTTAGACGTTCGTCCGACGCCCCTCTTGATATGTCTAAAAGTAGTAATGCCCGACCTTGCGCTTGGCTGTGACACCCTCTTCGTTTATTTATTCTCTTGGTTGCTTCGTAAGGTTTCCATGCTATGATCCAATGACTGGTTTACTGGGGAGTTCAGATACCTGGATTACTGGGGAATTCAGATACCTGGATTACTGGGGGAATTCAGATACCTGGATTACTTGGGGACTGGATTTTTGGACCAATTTAAGTAAAGATTTTTTCTTAGATTATATTTTTTTTTCACTTTTTTTAAGGGTCTTCCACTTTATTTATCGACAACCCCCCCCCCCTTCCCCCCACTCCGCCCAACCAAAGATTCAGGAGTTGAAATAATGGAAAATAAAAAAAAATCTTCAGATTTTTAGAAAAATCGGGTTCCAAGTTGGGAGCTCACAGTGCAATGTGTATGCCATACCGGCTCTTATTTATTTCGACCTCGAGTACTGAGTCAAGTGATTATCTGCTGCGCATATTTCTAATAAATACACAAAATAAAAAATAATTTTTCCGATCGGTTCTAAGAAATGTGCTTCGGTAAGTTTACGATCACAGAAATGCGCTAGACAAATACGCTGGAGAGAATTACTAGATCAGAAAATCGGACCTAGAATTTCGGATGTGATTAGAAAGTTAACTAGATATCGCTTTATCTTATCTCTACCAAGCCTACGCGGGGCCCTGGCGGTAGTTTCGGCTACTAACACCTTTGCTAATGTTTTGCCTACAAAACAGCACGGAGGCAAAGCATTATCAGAGGTATTAGCTGCCGCATCTACCGCCAGGGACCAACGTACGCTTGGAAGAGGTAAGATGCGGTATCTAGTTAACTTTCTAAAATTGATTGGTTGTGATTTTCAAACCATTTCCCGATCTATGAAAATATTGGGTTTTCTTTCTACCGGGGGATGATTGCGTGGGACAGACAAAAAAAAAAACATCGATGGGAGAACGCAAAATTGTTCGTGGCGTTGACGTTACTATAATATCGCCATTTCTTTGCATAGCCAGTTGGAGAATCGCAACACTGATCTCTACACAATGCCAGGATTGTCCATGGATAAATCCCCGAAAAAAAAACCGACTAAAACTGGAGGCTTACACCTTTGCTGCGCAGAAAATTACGAATAATTGTAAAAACTTTCCTACGTTGGTATGCTTTCCTGTTTGGTACGCTGTACCCAAAATAAAAATTATAAAAAATGAATAACTTTCTAGATAGCAGTGACATTTGCCGCCATATTGGCACCAGATTGGCACCAGTATGGGTTTTGGAGGGCATAACTACAAGGTGCACTACATAAATATGGAGGAAAAAACAACGGAAGAACGGATTTCTTAGGCTTAAAATAACGTTCTTTTCTCCAACAACAAAAATCGCGCGTTTTAGGTCTAAGAAATCAATCTTCACAGCATCGGCTTCAGTATGACGCCCTTCTGTTTCTCTCTGCAGTGCCCCTTGCAGCTAACCCATTAAGGCTCCAGCATAGATTTATATACAATAATACAACGTCGTGTCACTGCTCTATGGTGGTTGCGAATACCTTTAGTTTGGACCTTTGGTGACAGAAACTGAAAATTTTAAACCTTAGATTTGCCTGTATGTTTGTTGCTTAACCCTTGGTAGCTGGTTTTCATTCAACCCGATTTGGTATAATATTATTATTGTCGCTTTAAGGAATTGAAGCTGGTCGGTATACAATTGATCGTTGCAAAAACGTTCCTCCCCGGTGGGTTAAAAAAGTTAAACTACTTGGGAGACCTTCCTATTAAAGGTGCCTTTTTCACCTTTTCAACTCCTACATGCAGCGCCACAGAATCTTCGAGCGATATAAAGAAAATAGCGGTAAATTAAAAATGGAACAACACTATTCGCAGCAGCGCCGCGATTTTCAAGAAGAAATCACGTGACCTACATCAGCCTATTGGATGACAGAGAATCTGGAACGTGGATGCTGTGTTTAGAATATTGGGCAACGCTATCGAAATGGAGAACTGGTGCCTTTAAATCCTACTTGCTGACGTTGTTTGGGTGGGTGTCTGTATGTTTACCTTGGCGTAACTGACGGTATTGATGGCCAACATTTTCTAGTTTTAAGATCACACTTTTGGTTTATTTTTATAACTGCAATTGTACTCTTTACAAAAAGGCTAAATTATAACTTACACGTTTTTTTTTTTTTTTGTATGTTTGTCTGCAAGCTAACAAAATTTGACTGTTCGTAAACATGACTACAAACTTCGCTCGTCAAATTCCTCCCACAATGACATAAATGTCATTTGAGTTTAATTTAATACTAACTGGCACCTACTCACTTTAGTTTTCAACAGTTTTAGTTAACAATTTTTCCTTGGCACAAATTAGTTGCCGAAAGAAATTTAGGAATTTTTGTTGGGGGATAAATGAAGATTATTAAAATCAGTTATTTAACCTTAGGATTTTTGAACTTAGTATTTAACTTAAAGTTACATAAAAACTTGAATTGTCGTCTAATTCATATTTTCTATTAGGTTATCAATTTTAAATTTTTAAGTGAGAATATACCGTCATAATTTTATGACAATAATTAACCAATGGGGAGCCAATAAATGGCAGCAACCAGCCAATCACGGCTCCTTAACACTGATTAAACGACCACACGGTATTTTATCAGATTAAATTGTCAGCTTTACCCCTCGATCTTGAATTAACGTTCGACTCGTTTTGTATCCTGGCTTACGCCGCATAAAGAAAGTATGAAAGAACCAATTTCTAAACGTATACGACGTACCTGATAGTTAAGTGACACATTATTTAACGTCTCGGCGATGTGCGTTCTATCTTAGGTTACCATAGTAACAGAAGTCAGCTTTCCGCCGAAGCGCGATTTACGCCGTTCTGATTAGGCCTACCGACGCTGCCGCTGCTATTACTATGAGAAACTTGGCGATCGAGCCAACCCCAGTACCGTAATAATATACGGTACTTGAATTAATCGGATATAGTGGAAAATAAATTAATAACAATTATCATAAAACTTAGTATTATTACGGAATATTCTATTTTAAATCTATGAACAACACTTTGATTAAAAATAAAACACGTGTTTACTTACCTTGAAGCGCTATGGCAGTTGTCTGCTATCACGGCGAGTTATTTTCGGTTTCGGTTAAGTTAGTGATATATTGTTGGGGAAACAAAACTACATTACTCATGGTGACGACAGTAGAAAATAGCATTCCTATACATACTAAACGAACCAGTGAGTGCATGTGACAACAATTTCTATGCTTTCATTTATTTCGTGCAAACAGAAATTGTAAATTCAAGCGAGAAACCACTACAATACAACTAGGCCGTATTATGCAAGTAGAAGTTTTATTTTAAAGTTGATGTTTACGGGAGACGGTATATTCTCGATTCAAATATAACTTGAGCGTAGTTCAAGTATCGATAAATTTTCTCAACCACTCGTTACATTCCCAAGCTGATAAAAACACCTAGTGCAAGCGCTCGGTTTTTTTTCAGCTTCGGAATGCAGCTCTTGGTTGAGAAAATTTATCGATAAAAAACTACGCTCTCGTTATATTAATACTGAGAAATTCATTTTTTTCGGAGGATTTAGTGTAGTGTCTGTATGTTTACCTGTATGTAGAGGGCGCTTCATGTCGCCTCTCTTTTTGTATGTATATTCTTGTGTAATCACGTGATAATGAGAATAAAAGCCCCGAACTTCTTACCTGCAGGGTCACTAAATTAGACCTTAAATCCCGAGTACGGATCATTGGTTATTTTTGTATCTAGGATTAATTGGCTTCTATAGTAATGTAGCCCCCTCATCCATTACAGTTTTCTGGCGTCCTTGTACGTTGCTTGGCCATACCAGTACTCCATCTGTCTTCTCTGTCTATCTTATCTATTATCTTATCTATGTTGCAATCTCTCTTTGCAATCCGCCGCTTTTTAGTAGCTCGTTTGGGAGCTGAAATCATAATTTACCAAAGCAAATCATGGAGACTTTAACTTCCGGGTAAATATTCGGAAGAATTACTTTTCGTGCTGTGACTTAATTCACCTTGACAAGAGGTGAATTAAGTCATAGCACGAAAACTAATTCTTCCGAATATTTACCCGGAAGTTAATGTTCAGAAAACCATAACGAAAACCTCCTCTAACGCTTATTTATTTTTAAAAGGAATTATTAAAACATGTTAAAACGCTACTCACAGCCATAGTGAGGCAGACGCCATACTGAGAGATGAGAACCTGAACCTGATTGCGACCAGAACGTTAGTAAACGGAAATTATCTCTGGTCGTACAAGTTTTTGGTTGCGGTTTCTGATGTTACGTGTTTAGCCGCAGCGAGCGTGGCAGTGCGAGCGAGGCACGTAATTTGGGGGGAAAATATGACCATCATTTTCATGAACAGCAACCTTGATTTACCTAATTTTCAGATTTTACAGACAATTTCCAGATCAAAACACGTAAAATCTACAAATTACGGTAAATCAAGGTCGCTGTTCGCGGAAATGATGGTCATTTTTTTCCTAAATACGTGCCTCGCTCGCTGCGGCTAAACATATAACACATCAGCAACCGTAACCAAAAACTTGTCCGGCCAGAGATAAGTTCCGTTTACTAATGCTCTGGTCGAAATCAGGTTTTCTTAGTTGCGTGCTCATCTCGCAGTATGGCGGCGTCGTCACCATGGCTGAGAGTAGCGTTTTAACATGTTTTAATAATTCTTTTTAAAAATAAATAAGCATTTGCGCAGATGTTTTCGTTATGATTTTCGGAACCGTAACGACGAAAGGGGTCGAGAGGTAGGTCGATAGGGCGAAAAGTAGTTCTGCCGAAT